>BPLR01016752.1:0-37255 GCA_021605095.1 Caerostris extrusa
AATGAGGGGAAAAAAAATTAATTTTATTTTTTTTCTAATTATAAAGAAATTTTTTTTTCTATAAAGGCTTCCAATAAATTACAATTCATTACAATAAATTATTAATAAATGACAATTAATTACAATTTTAGTAATAAAAATAAATTAATTAATAGTAAATAGAAATAAACTTCATTGTATATTACATAACCGCTAGTATATTTCTAAAAAAAAAAAATGTCGTCTCTCTCTTCATCAATACTTTGAATTAACAGCAATTATTAACAGCAACAAGAATAAAAATCATATTTACATCTATTTTTGCTACAACTGGTTTGCTTTATAAAATTATTTTAGACATAAAGTCATCTCGTTCCCTTATCGTAACTTTTACATTCTCCACGGATCCTATTACTAGGAAAATTGATAGAACTAACAGCCTCAATAAACTGTTACGGGAGATAAAAACTTAGTTATTTACGTTTATTATTGCGTATTAAACGTAGTTTTTATTACATATTAAGCGTAGTTATTCAGTACGTTACCCGATATCTTCATTTTTATAAATCTATCCACTTTCAACTACTATTAAACCCCATTTCTAAAAGAAGAAAAATCTTATTTCCTTCTTCATATTTCTCAGTGACAACCTAAACAAAACCACAAGACACTATTTATCTCAATCCCATTTCTAATAGCAATTGTAATTTTCCATTCCATTTCTCGTGATACACCGCTACGTGACTTGGAAGCTGGAAGACCTGAATTACATTACATCCTGACATGGCCGCATCTACAGAATCCGTACTGGCTTCCAGTAATGGCTCCAGGCATCCAACGTTTGACAGTGACATTCCCCCATGTGACCCTAAGAAAAACCATACCCTGGCGCATCTATCTTTAGCAACCGAGCACCACCCCTCCCTGTTTCCCCTTGGGATGGGTACCCCCTCTGTTGCCATGGTAACGGAGGATGGAAGACCTGTCTGGACGATGGAGTAATTTCAAAGTTGAGATGGGTTTGGGGGATGCAGGCGGAACGTGATGCTCTTTCCCTAAATGCATCTCTCACGAAAAAGGTTGCAGTTAAAAGTTTTGGCGATGTTTTTTGCTTTCGTCGCCAAATAAACCAATTGTTTCACAAACCAATTGAAATTCAATTTTTTTCGTAAAATTTCGTTGATCGTAAAATTATGAGGTTTTGATGGATGGGTTTGTTGGGGATAATTGACATCTAAAATGTTTTCTTAAATTGAATTCTTCTGAATGAAAGTTATTTATTCTTATTTCTAGAGTTTTAATCATGATATTTTCAAAGATTTATGTTTTCAATTTTATGATGGATGTATAGTTAAAATATTTTGGAATTATTTTCTTTAATAAGTTGCGGAAGCCTTAAATCATAATGCATGCAAAATACAACGTATTTTGTAAACTTATTTCATAAAAAAATAACTAATCCATGCAGAATGTTAGCTTTATATATATAATGGAGTTGATAAATAAAATAAAATATTTATTAAGTTTGTTAATTGAAATTCTTTAGCTTAAAAGTCTAATTTTATTGTTTATGTAATTAGGATTTAATAGAAAAATATTTACTGCAGTTAAACCTAACTACTAGCGTTACTATTTATAGAAAGCATATTATAAAATAAAATTTTATTTTGAATTTTGAATCTGACATGAAGATAATTTAAAATACCCGAATTTAAGTAATGGTTTCCAAATGAAGATCAATAAGAAATTCAAATACCTTTTTTGCCCTTCAATACAAACACTTTCTAAATTAGAATTTTCAATTACTTTACACGTGTATTATAAAACGTTCATGTAATATTCCAAGTATTGGAATACAGTAGTATATTCAAGTATTGAAAAATACAGTAGTATATTCCAAGTATTGGAATACAGTAGTATATTCAAGTATTGGAAATGGTATATTCCAAGTATTGAAATACAGTAGTATATTCAAGTATTGAAATACATAGTATATTCCAAGTATTGGAAATACAGTAGTATATTCCAAGTATTGGAAAACGCATTTTATTGGAAATACAGTAGTATATTCAAGTATTGGATCCATTACAAAATTACAGGGAGGAAAATTAGTAAACGCATTTTATTTCTGTTCTAATTTGAGGTGTAACTATAAAACAAATCTGGATGCGAGATTTATTTGCTGGTAGTACGTTCAAGCTATAAGTATTAGTGCGATATCTTGGCATTCACCTGAAAAGTCATGGAATTCAAAAGCATAAATATTCTTTACATCTGAATTTTTTTCCGTTGGATTCCATTCAGGTGGGATTACGATGGAAGATTGCACATTTTATTAATTTACAGGAACTAAAACAGCGTATCTGCGTGGATACCTTCCAATACATGGTATGAAATCAAGTATAGCTTGAATGTACTACCAACAAATGAAAGTTCCCGACGAAATTTATTAACTGTAATAGTTACATTCGTAAATATCTTTTATTTTAAAATTTTGTTATATACAGAATGTCCAAGTGTCCCCTCGGCAATTATCTGAAACCTTTCATTCATTCATTCGAATCGTACAAAGATTTGTTATAATAGGAACGTAATTATTCTTAAACTATAAATTTAAGCAGAACATTTGATGCTTATACCCATATCAAATATAATATTGAAGAATTATTCAACATTATACTTTTTGTTATTATAGTATCAAGGCATAGTATATATCGAGAAAAACATAATATTGCAATGCTAATATTTATCAAAAGTAAATTAACTTAAGATTAATATACATGGCAATTATGCAAATGATGTAAAAAATTCAAGACGATGAATAAAATTGTGCTAGTAATTATCTGAAGTCATTAACCATTCCAAAATTAACCACTGTACTGTACTGTACTGTACTGTACTGTACTGTTTACTACTCTGCATCTAACTTCTGTGTCAAGAGTTATACAGCCCTCTATCAGTTAAAAGGTGAGATAGATAAAAACATGAAAAAAATTTAATTAAACTTCAATTATACAATTAGAGGAATAAATTGAAGCTTGAGATAAATACTGCTTTTACAGTGGCTCGTTTTTAACATGTGCATTTTTTATAATGCTGAATACTTAATCATTTTTGAGCAATCCCATTATTCCAACCGATTTGCAAAGTGACTTCTCGTAACCTCTGCAGCGCAATTCAATCTCCCCCCAAGCCAAGCTGATTAAACAGAAAACGAAATTTATCTTCCGCAATCTATTTCTTGGAAGAATCCATTCCCCCCCCCCTTTTCGTGTGCACCCCTTTCTTTATTGCCGAGATACATCACTTCCGCGGACCTTGTGTGAAAAGTTAGTTCCTGTGCTGCTCTCGCTTTACTTTGTCGCATAAAATCCCCTCCCTTCCTCCGCTGTTGGCTTTTGTGTGGGGTAAGAGGATTGGATGGCAAGCAGGCAAAGTTTGTTAGAGGGGGTCGATATCTGGGGTTGGGTTTGCCCGTGCCCCTTAATCAATTAGATTAGATTGCTTGGGTAATGTTGTCTTGCTGAAGAATTCTCGTCTTAATGTAATGTCAATGATGTTTTATTAGTTATTTTTAGTTTAATAGGTTTCTGGTTCCCAATTTTAAATGAACTAACGTTTTCCAGCATAGTCTTTCATTCTTTTAAGGATTCAAAAGCCGAATAATTCCTCAACCATATGAAAATGACAATTATCATTCATTTATATTCATTATATACTGAAATTTTTTTATATTACGGAAAATTAAGAAATTTTGGTATAGAAAATGCATGATAAAGGAAGGACTTTATGCTTTGTACTAAAGTAAGACATGCAAAAACCCTGTTATTTCATTCATTCATTATATTTGGTTCATATGTATCTTTTTGTCAAAAACTAGTAGAAGCCAGCGTACGTTGTCCTGCCAAAAAAAAAATGCAATGTAGAAAATTACATATCACGAATATATTCTCCATGTTCCAATATATGTGCATACTAATTTTCATAGATATCGTTTGAATGGTATATAAAATGAAATGCTGCAACACCCTCTGGTGGCAAGTAACAATAAAGTGGATAGGGCATGTAACATATTTTCCTTACTCGAATACATATTATTACCAATTTTCATAGCTATTGGTTCAATGGTATAGAAGGAGATATACTGCAGCGGCATTTGGTGGCGACTTACAACAAAGGGTTTAGCATAAAAACATTCCTCATGTTTTGTTAAACACATACAAAAAAAACTTCATCAAAATCGGTTAAGCCGTTTTGGAAGAATTCGGTGACAAACACACGTACAGAAGAACCCGATTGCAACTCCACCTACCGCTACCAAGTGTGAATCTAAACCATCCAGGGACCCACTCAAACACACACACACACACACAAAATTTCATCAAAATCTGTCCACCCGTTTAGGAGGAGTTCAGTGACAAACACATGTACAGAAGAATTATATAATATTAAGCACAGTGCACCTGAAAAGTACAATTGACCATCCTTAAACTACCTTTTGATAAACCGCCACCTTTCATGTAGAAATGTGAAGGTGGTAATTAATAAAGATCGATTTTACTTTACATGCACAGTGAAGTGATAATTGTTGCAACGCAAAATTAACAGACTATTTAAGTAAAAAAAAAAATTTATTCATATTTTTGGTGAAGAGGAATTGATTCATCTACCAAAACCTTCTCACAACGCCCCTTTTATCCTCAATTTCATAAGTCATATAATTTTCAGCATAATAAATACTTCTGGACTTTGGCAAGATCTGATGAGGTCAGAGAGGAAGATTTTAAAGGCTATTCTTTTAGCTGTTAGGAAAGTGATTGTTGAGAAGACGGTACAACGCAGAAATTAATAAATGCTATAAAAATCCAGATATTACAAAATTTATTAAGATCAACAAATTAAACCGGGCTGGTAATGTATTTAGAATGAATGATTTAAACCCCTGTAAAAAAGGCTTGTTTTGGCAAAGCCACAGGGACAAAGAGGAAGTGGACGACCCAAAATTGCGATGGATAGACGCAGTTGAAACAGATTTTGTTGTACTAAAGGTTATAAGAATTAGAGGATCATTGTCACCCAGAGGAATGCATGGAAATCTCTTCAAAGGAAAGTCTTGGTCCATCCTGAGTTGTGGTGCTATTGATGATGAGGATAATAATAAATACTAAATCTCTACTATTTTACTGTTGAAACATCTAACTTTCGATCTTAAAAAGTGCTCTGTTTTCATGGTGAAACGATATATACTTGAATTTAGAAAGGTTTCATGATGAACTAAATTAAAGATTAATAGTTGCCATGTGTTAAAGGCTTTCTATTAAGTAGGAAATAATATTGATATATATTTTTTAATTTTCATCTTTTGTATATTTTTTAAATATGTTTCACAAGTATCAGTTATGATGGTACCATCAATTTTTGAAGTTATTACTTATCATATCAGATGAGAAAGCTACTTATAAAAATGACTTTAATGCTATTATGATTATAATCATTAATTTATTTAAATAAATCATCTTTTTACACAACGAATTTTTTTATACTTTCATAATGCTGTAATAGAATTAGGTGAACAAAATAAAATTTTATTAAAAATTTAATAAAATAAGTGTTGATTTTGTGTTTAGAATGTTAAAAGGATCTAAATTATTCCTTTTTGTTTTCAGGTCTCCTATCCTGGGATGTTGAATCAACTGGTTGCGATTTAATTGGCTTGGAATCTGTATGCTCTCAAATTGATGAGAAACATCTCAATGATAATGGTAAGCAAATATTCTATGTGACATGTTACACATAATTCTTTCTCTCAATTCATCATTGTACATTTAACTTTCATTAATGTGCTTCACTTCTCACATTGATGAGAAACATCTTAATGATAATGGTAAGCAATATTCTATGATGTATTAATTCTTTCTCTCAATTCAATGCACATCTACTTTCTTTAATAAAATATTTAAAAATATATTCCAGTTTATTACTTGCACTGTAACAGGAAAAATTTGAGTGTGTTAATAGAATCTACATTCAGAAAGTTTACAACATTAATCAGTTAAAGATTATGCATCTTGTGATTTTTTTGGCATAAAATATCACTGATATAAAAATAACTAACATAGTGACAGTGCTTTCCAGAAATAGTTTGAAGCAATTTGTGCTTGCAAAATCGATTTGCATTTTAGAAAATAATAAAACATCAATATCATCAATCTAGTTAGTGCTTTTTTTTTGTCATGGCCTTTTATTTATTGATACCTTTTGAAAAATAGCTTTTGGTCATCTTGTTCTGACAAAAATAATAGTTAATGTGATTTTCAACCCATCTTTAGTCCATGTGTAAGACAGCTAATGACGATTTAAGACGGAATTCTTTTATTTTCAAGGAGAAGAAAATAAACTTTCTTTTATCCTTTATTGCTAACTGCTGGTAATCGCTAAAGTATTATTTTTTTTCTTAAAGAATTCATAAATTTTACAATGGTTGAAATTGAAGGTATCCAATAATGTATGGATGTATTTTTTCTTTCTTTGAGCATGTATGCATGCATTTATAAGCTTTATTAAAGTTATATTTGCAAGCCTAATTTTGATTCTTAATCAAAGTTTTTAAATACTATTTATTTTTTTAAATGAAGAAACTTTTATTAAATATTTCAACCATCTGAAACAATGGAACTGCAATTTCCTTTTGATACACTTTAAATCCATTATATCCATAAATTTATAACCTTTTTTTCTTCCTTAATATACTTAATAAAAATTTCATTAAGAAGAAATGGTAATAAAGTTATCAATATAATTAAAAAATGGCATACGGATGGCTACTCGGAAATCTTGTTATGTAAGGACAAAAATGGTATTCGGGATAGTTTTATGCACTTTTAACAAGTGGTAAAACAAAAGGAAATTATTTATATTTAATGAATAGTTAATCAAACACTTGAAATAATTATTTGTTTAATGTAATTCAACATTTTCGAATGATATTCAGGGAAAAAAATTTTTAGTTATGAAACAAGACATTTATCATTCATTTATTATTGCATTTATAATGCTGATAGTTTAAATACAATCACTTTTGTAAACAGCTTTTTAAAGCTTAATAAGAAAATTGATCCTCAAATACTATTTAGAAATAAAAAAAAAAATAAGGGATGATCATTTATAATTTAAAACAATTCCCAAGCAAAGTATTAATTATAGTTCTTATTTTCGTGCAGAGGGATGAACAGCAGTAGAAGTAATTATGTCAGTCTATTTTAACATTCAGAAAATATCTTTAGAATTTATCAGTGTTTTTAGAAAAAATATTGTTTGTTATTATGAATCTTTTTAAATTTTTAAATGTGTATGTATATTTCCATGTATTTTAAAAATAGTCGTATTTTACACTTGTAGTTTATAATGTTAATTTTTTTTATTGCAGATGTTCTTATTCAGCACTCAACTGAGAGCTTAGGAGTCGAAGTTTTAGTTAGTCCAACTGTGAGCACCCTCAAACAATGCGTCAAAAACTTGCTTTCCACTTCAACGGGACACAAGCACCTCATCCATGTCGGTTATGCATTCGCAGGTTCCGGTTCTTGGATCCTTCAAAACGGAACCTTCTCCTTCGATGATTTCTTCGAAATTTTCCAACAAGCTGATGTCCAGAGCCAGAAACGATGCAATGTAAACATCCACTGCGCCGAAGTAGGACCATGGAGCAGTGCTAGTTTCGCCGAAGATACATTTGCCAAAGTCGCCAACGTGGCCTTCAATCCACCAGAGAAAGCTAGCTCTGTTCCTGGATCCGAGCACTTGATTAAGTGTTTAGATAAAGTTCTCACCTCTCAAGCTCTAGAAGAAATAATGAAGGCTTCACCTCTGGTTGGAAATATCCGATTCAATCGCCCAACTTTGTACTTATTTCCAGCTGGACAAGGGGACTGTGCCTTATTTGGAATTAATGGATTCAACATGCTTATTGATGGTGGTTTTAACAGAAAACCTTGTTCCTGGGAATTTATTCGCCACTTGGACAGACTTGATGCAGTATTAGTTACTCGATTATGTGAAAACAACGTTTGTGGAATGTCCACTTTAATGAAAAGAAAGTCGATGAATAATACTTATCCTCAGATCGGCTATGTATTCTGCAACATTGCTGAAAATAACGTTGCATTGAAAAGTACTGATGATCTTATCATAAGCGTCGTAGGCGAAGGTCATAATTTCACCCAAACCTTAAATGAATTGAAACTGAAGCCACATCAATGTTGGAGAGATTCTTCTGTTGAACCTTTCGTCCTTTACCATAAAGTTGGCCATGGAACCCTTGAGATGCATGTTCTTAGTCCTCCAAAAGACAGCAAGGAAATGAAAGAGTTCTTGACTGAATGGAACTCGTATAAAGAAACATTTTCTCGTGTAAATTCTAGCTTAAAGAATAAAAATTTGGAAAATACTATTCCTCTGTCCCATTCAACATCTATCTGTGCCATTTTGGTTTGGCGTCCGGCGGATCCGAAAGATACAATAACAAGAATTCTTTTTCCTGGAAGCGCCCCACAAAGTAAAATATTTGAAAGTTTAGAGAAGTTGAAGTCTCTAGAAGTCCTAAAACATCCAGTCGTAACAAAAGCTTCTCTGAGCGTTGTAGCTGTTACCAAATCCGTTAGCAAAATTGAAAAATCTGTAAGCAAGGCATCTATTCCAAACAGGAAAAACACTGCATCTCCGGCATTGTCAGTTTCTAGTGTTGCTTCCAGAAATGGCGATATTGGCGGTGTAAAGAAAGAGGTAAAAAAAACTGTAACCGAATTTGTTAAAAAAGAAGTTAAAAAACCAATAAAAAAGGAATCTGCTGTAAAAGAAGTTAAGAAAACCACATCGATTCCAAAAACAGATGTAGCTATTAAAAAAGAAGTTTCCAAAGAAAAGAAAGACAATAAAGATCTTAAACATGTGGTAAAAAAAGAAAGCAAAGACTTAAAAGCTGTTATCGATAAAAAGTCAGAATTGAAAAGCGCAACGAAGAAAATTGAATCTACGTCAGTGAATAAAACTAGTGATATAAAGAAGACGTCGACCGTCCGAAAAACCACCACCACTACTACTGCTACGAAAAAAGACATTAACCAAACATTAGCCGTGAAGAAAACTGAAGCTAGGAAGTCTGCCCCTCCAAAGTTATCTGAAACAAAATCGGCTAAAGATGTTAGTAATAAGAAGACAGCTGAAACAAAAGCAGTTCCTAAAACAAAACCAAAATCGGCTAACACGACTCCAAAAGCCACCCCAAAAACAAAGCCGGCTGAGCTAGCAGCCAAGCCTGGTAACAAGATGACCAAAGCCGTTGCTGCAAGTTCTGTTGTGGCATCTGCAGTTGCAGTCACTGTTGCAGCTTTGGAATTGAATGAAAAGAATGACAAAATAGTGGACGCAGAACCTGGAATAGCCGAAGAACTTAAGGAAGCCGAGATTGCTGACAAATCTCAGGAAATAAATGTATCTCCTCTACCACCAGAAGCTGTATCTCCTACTCCATCTGAATCTATATCACTTACACCATCAGATACCTTGTCTTCAGCACCTTTGGAGACAGTATCACCAACACCACCTCTAACAAATGAACCTATATCTATGGAAGAGAAGGAAGTTAATGAAATAAAAGAAATCGAACAAGATTTGATTCCGTATGAAACTGAAGCAACCCAAGAAGGAGCTATTGAAAATGTTGAACAACAGTTAGAAGACCTGAACAATAAAGCTGATGAAATGGAGTTGACACATGCTAAACTTCAAGAGAATGCTGATGCCATGTCTACGTCTTTTATTGGTGCACAAGACATCGACACTCCAGAAATCGAAGAAGTTGTCTTGAAAAATGAAGCCGCACCAGAGCAATTTTCTGCCGCTAACGTTCTAGGTACGTATTCTCAGAAAAATGTTGAAGAAGCAAAAGTGGAAACCGAGGATGGGAATAAAGAAATTTCTAAGGATGGAGATGATGATATTGAAAAAAAAGAAATGAATATTGATGACCAATTAGCACATATATCTATGGAAGGTAGCTTCTGTGCAGGAAGATCTCCTTTCCAACAAGAAAATATGGATTTGCCAGAAGATTCTAATGTTAAAACTTCAGAAGGTGAACAATCTGTTAGCGATTTCATTGAACAAGATATTCACAATGAATCAGAATCAAAAGAATTTGGCTATAATGAAAAGGTAAATGATGTAAACGGACCTGAAATGAATGAGAGCTCTGTTGGTGAGATTAAAAGTAAAAATGAGCTTGAAATTCACGATAGCGTTGTTGGAGAGATTGAAAAGGAGCATGAGATTGAAGTGCAGGAAAGCTTTGTTGAAGAAAAACAGGAAGTTGAAAAGCTGGAAAGCTTTGTTGAAGAAAAACAGGAAATTGAAATGCTAGAAAACTTTGTTGAAGAAAAACAGGAAATTGAAATGCTAGAAAACTTTGTTGAAGAAAAACAGGAAGTTGGAATGCCAGAAAGTTTTGTTGAAGAAAAGCAGGAAGGTGAAATGCCGGTAAACTTTGTTGAAGAAAACAGGAAGTTGAAATACCGGAAAGCTTTGTAGAAGAAAAGCAGGAGGTTGAAATGCAAGAAAACTTTGTTGAAGAAAAGCTGGAGGTCGAAATGCAGGAAAACTTTGTTGAACAAAAGCAGGAGGTCGAAATGCAGGAAAACTTTGTTGAACAAAAGCAGGAGGTCGAAATGCAGGAAAACTTTGTTGAACAAAAGCAGGAGATTGAAATGCCGGAAAGCTTTGTTGAACAAAAGCAGGAAGTTGAAATGCAGGAAACTTTGTTGAACAAAAGCAGGAGATTGAAATGCCGGAAAGCTTTGTCGTAGAAAAGCAGGAAGTTGAAATGCAGGAAAGCTTTGTTGAAGAAAAACAGAAAGTTGAAATACGTGGAAGTCTCGTTGAAGATCAACAGAAAACTGAAGATGAAGAATTTGAAAAGCAAGAAATCGAAATGCATGAAAGTTTTGCAAATAGTGAACAAATAAACGAACACGGTGAAGAAACTTCTCACAGTATTGCAGAACATCAATATGAAAAAGAATTTGCACATGAAGAAAGCTCTCATGTGAATTTAGGATTAAATATGGCGACTACAAGCAATATTGAAGAAATACCTGATGATAAATATATGAATGAAATTCAAGAAAAAGAAACAGTAGAAAAATGTCTTGAAGAGGATCGTATTAGTTCAACTGACCAATCGCAGCATGAAGATTACATTATAGAACAGGAATTTGGTCAACATCAAGAAATTCCAACTTCCTCAATTGAACGCAGAATAGGAGATGATTACGATATACCACAAAATATCATTGATGATGCTGAAATGCAAGAATCATCTGTTGATGAACCTGAAGAAATAATTCGTAAGGAATCTGTTGTTTCAATTACGTTAAACGACAACGAGCTGGGAGTTAATTATGACGATGATGCGAGAAGAAAGAGCTGCACTGAATCTGAAGATGATGTAGATATCCAAAATTACATGATTAATGATAGAAAAGACTCTTTCGATCATGACAAATTAAATGTAAGGCACGATTCCGATTCAGACAATGAAGATGTAGTAAAAAGCCCAACTCCACATGCATTTGTTGATTATGAGGGACAAATTGACGTCATACATGGTTCTGCAGTTTCCAAAGAGGAAAAAGTAGCTACTCACGATGACGCATATTTAACAGAAAAACAAGATTTTGATGAGAAAGATCGTGACTCTGCCGAAGATCAAGATGATGATGATGATGGAGAAATGATTAGACATCCTACACCACCAGAAATGAAATATTCAGAAGATGAGATGCGGGATCCAATTGGACAGCATTATATCACTGCTCCTGGACTGAAATCTCAAGTTCCAGATATAACTGAACAGCCTCTGTATGAAGAGCCTGAAGAAGCTGGATCCGAAAGATCTATTAGCCCAGTTGTTGAGCAACCTGTATTTGGAAGTGCTATCAAAGCCGATTTCCCAGAACTAGTTACAGTATCTGGAGGAACTACTCCATCTGAACCTCAATCACCAAAGACTGGTTTCGATTCCAAGAAAACTGTATCGGAATCTGCCGTGATGGATGCACTAAGTGAACATGATTGCTCAGAGAGTTCAACTCATAGCCCTCTCTATCAAGATGGTGCAAATGCATTTGAGTTGCCAGTTTCTGAAGAAACTTTCCAAAGAGATGAAACTGATTATAAGTTAGATGCTTCTGCACAAGAATTAGTCACAAAAGATTTAACAGTTGAGGAGGAGCCTAGCATTTTGAAGGACCAAGTAATGTCCAGTACTCATGAACCATCTTTGGATAACGCAACAACTGACCACACATTGGATAGCGCTCATGGCACAGATTACGATGCACCATCTGATGAAGAATCTTTCAGCCAAAATGAGAAATCCGAAACACGGAGCGAAAAATCAGAGGCTGGTGATGATGAAAAATCTGACGTACATCATGATGATAAATCAGATAATCAACATGATGGAAAATCAGATATAATGGATGATGAGAGAAAATCTGATATGCATGAAGATGATCGTTACGATTCCAACTTTGACGACAGATATGATGACTATGGAGAAAAAGAAGCTGGAAATTATGAATCTCATGAAGATACGCGATCTCATGCTTATGGAGCTGAACAATTTAATATTGATGAAAGCAAACCCAATATTCAAGATGAAAAAGATGAAATTCAAGAAGTAATTCAGTCTAAAATGGACTATAATCAAGAAGATTCAGAAATGAAATTTGGAACCTCAGATATTCAAGACAGTTCTTTCGGAAAGATGACTCCTGAAATTTCTGAAAAGTTCGAAACAGATGCTCATGAAATGGAGAACATTTCATCTGGTCATTCGCCTGTTCCTGGATTTAACCAAGACATCAATATTGGCTCTGGAATCGAGTCAGAAATTCTTGATGAAACACACATTCCATCAGCTGATTATAAGAACATTGAGAAAGAGGACCATGCACCTGATAATTTCAACATTCCATCAGAGTTCCATGAAGAGCAAAAATCTTTCGTTACCGATAATTATGAGACCAATGTTTCAATGGGTGAAAGATATGACACGCATTCGCCAAACCAGATTGGATTAAGCTCTGATAAAGCAGATTTGCATCAGTACGAAACTTCTGACTTTCACTCTAATGAAGAAATTAATGTAAAAGATATTCCCGAATTTCCTGGATCAGACTACACGCAGTATGAAAGTAAAGACACTGAAATTATGGGACATGAGGAATATCATTCAGTAAATAAATCTTCTTTCTCAACAGAAACGTCTCATGCTGAAAGTACATTTGAAGTGTCAAATGAAAAATTTCTTCACAATTAAACAATGTTCAAGATGACATCAGTCCACAGTATTCTGAAAACTTCTCCGGCTTAGAAAATAAAGTATTGACTGAAATTACCGAGGCTAAACAATACGAAACATTATCGAAGTTTGAAGAGAATGTTCACACTTCAAACGCCACTTACAGCGAAAGTTCTTTGATTACGAATACAGTTTCAGACACAATTGAATCTCAAATACCATTATCTGAAACTTCCAACTTCGACAACATGAACTACAATTACATTTCCGAAGAAACGAAACATTCGACTTCCGAAAAGAATTTCGAACAAACTACGACTTATGCAGAGGAACATATCACATATGGAGAAACTACAGAAACTTCATTTTCTAAAGTTACCAGCACCTTGCATGCTGCAACAACCGATGAACATGATACAGCACTGTATGGTCACCAGACAGATTTCAACTTTTCTGATGGCATACATGGCTTCGAAACATCCAAATTTGGTGATCCAAATTCAGGTCTCGTTGGCGACATTACCCAAGAAGAAAATTATGACATCAAAACCTCCACAACATTTGAAACTGGAACAAAAACCCAAGAAATTGAATCCTGGGATGGAGTACGAGAAATGCATACATCATCTGAAACTACTTTTGGTTTAACCAATGGAAAAGATGAAGGATCTTGGAGCCATTCAGAATACTCATCACAGTACGTCTCTGAAACTAGTCCATCGATAGTTGAAAGTAACACAAAATACACAACAAGCTCAGAACAAGAAACTGAGTACATAATCAATTCCAGATTTCATTCCGATTCCCCTGAAGACAACGTCATGCGAAGCGATTCCTCTCCTGATGTTCCACCTTATCCAGTAAATTCAGATGGCCATTTAGACGAAAAGAATTCAGTACTTGGTAGCAAATCCCAATCCTTTATTCCTGATAAAGATGACTACTCCAACATTAACTTAGCCAATGTTGGAGGTGTTCCGTTGTCGCCAAATAAAACACACAATGCAAACCAAGATATTCCTTGTGGCGAATCGTCTGAAGACGAAGATAGTTCTTCTGTTCCTGGAACGGTGTCTCATTATGCGTACACCAACAAGGCATATGCCAAGGAAGAGGAAGATGTGGATGGTAACCATATTTATATGTCGTCACAATACAATCAACAAGAATTGTTCATGAAGGAGAAGTCTGAGATTTTGAAAGAAATGGAGGGGCAGAACCAACAGACAGTGACCACTCATCAGATGAGTTATTCTCAAGGTTTCCAAGAGTCCACTGGTGAAACTAATTATGATTTTCATCTGGAAGAATGGGGAAAGCCCATGGGTCTTCCCACTCCACCTGACAGCACGAAAACTGCTGTGAAGAAGGCTGATAAATCTCTCACTAAAACCAAAACTGCTGGTGATACTAACGGCAAAGCTTATTCACCCAGTGTGGCATCTAAGTTGTCTTCCCCAATGAAGAAACCGAAACCTAAAACAACCAAAGAATCCAGTTCTGATCCTGTTTACGTCGATTTGGCTTACGTTCCTCACCATGGTGATCCACAGTACTGCGATGTGGAGTTCTTCAAGAAAGTTCGTGCTAGATATTATGTATTCAGCGGCATCAATCCAAGCAAAGAAGTGCTGAACGCGCTTCTTGAGGCCAAGAAATCCTGGAAAGAAGATCTAGAAGTTACCATTATACCTACTTACGAGACGGATACATTGGGCTATTGGATGGCCCAGAACCAGGACGATTTGGCCACGTATTCTATTGAAGTGGCTCCATCTGCTAGCAGATGCACGGTGAATCTTCAAGACCATGAAACAAGCTGTGCTGCTTATCGCTTAGAGTTTTAAAAAAATTGTGGTAAAAAAAAATTAATAATAAAGACTTCTTCGAACGTTTTTAAAACATGCTTCTGTTGAATGGGTGCTTCTTTGTTAGCTTTCAACCTTCAGGAAAAGAACTACTCGAATCAAACAAACTGGTGAATAAAAAAAAAACATTTCCTTATTTTCTATCAAAAAAAAAAAAAAAAGAAGAAAAAAGAATTCAACACGAGTGGAAAATTTTATTATTTTGATAATGTATTGAATTAAAACTACTTTTGAAATGTATGCAAGTGTTTGAGTTTCCTTTTCAAAGTGGAATACAGTAAGATTTTTGCATTTGTTTTAATTCTATGATGATTAAAATGAAGAAAAAATGAATTGCATACGTGTCTTTGGCCTATTTACTTAAGGAAATTTTCTTAAATATATTTTTTTCCCAATCCTGTATTCCACTTTGGAGATTTCCATTTAGTGCCTAATTGAGAAATAAGTGAGAAATTAATGTAAAAGTAATTTACAAGATAAAATTATAATAAGATGTTAGTTTAAAAAACATTTTCTACTTTATACGTCTTGTTTGCTTCTGTTTTGTCGAGACATTGTTGGAGGCTATTCTTGAATGAGTAAAATGTAGTATTTTATTCTAATAATGTTTATGATATATCCGAAGCAAAATTTATATACGTGTATGCGTTTGAATTTTTATTGAGAAAAAGTCATTTTATACGATTGCACGATGTATATATACTATATTTAACTTGTGATTCTTTTTTTATATTTAACTCAAGTATTATATTACTCTAAAAAAAAATTTATTTGTGTGTGCTTTTGTCTTTTTAGCTTAATTAAATGGCTTTTTTTAAATATTTTATTTTAAAATTGTGAAATTTTTTTGTGTTCTGTTTGCATATTTTGAAAATTGTAATTTCAATCATGAAAAATTAGAATATGCTTAATAAATCTTGATGATTTTTTTCAAATCTCTCATGAATTTAAATATTTTAATCATTTGATAATAATAAATAGCAATTGAAAAATTTTTAAATTTTCTTAATACAGAATTTTAACCTATAACCAATTACTCAGTCAAAATATTCATTCACTTCTATTTAAAATATTCACAATTTAAAAAAAAAATTCACTTTTAAATTAAAAAGAATGATAGATAAATTATTTATTATAAGAGTTATGTCTTGGGAGCTAAAATTGATCTAAAGAATAAAATATTTTTCCTTTTTATTTTTATAATCTTTTGAAGGAAAAGGGATATATTTTTCTCAATTTTATGTTTATTTATGTCAGATAAACAAATCGATTCATATTGAATGCTAAACGTGATGCTCTTTCAAATAACCGAATTAATTTTAAGGCCTTTTATACAAACAAAACTAATTTTATATCGGTATGGGCATTGAATAATCTTAATCGTATATGGTGCAATATATTTTAACTCAAATGTTTGAAGTGTTTGAGAGAATTATAAATGCTATAATATAGTTAATTTTTCTCTTTTCTTATTGTCAAAAGTATTATGTTTTTCTTAATTTTTTTCCTGAATACAGAATTTTAAAACTAGTCAATTGTATTCTCTAAGTTTAGTGAAATTTTTATTTTTTTTTTTTTTTTTTTTTTTTATATATTTTTTATGGTTTTGTTCCCTTAGAATTTTCCAAAGAAAATGCTTATTCGTTAAAATTGTGTTCAACAAATTTCCTGAGGCATAATTTTTATTTGTATCAGTTTTTTTATCGGGATGAATTGTTTATCAACAATTGTGGATGATATTTTTTTTTATAATTAATGTGTAGTTTCATAATTATATTTGTTCCAATTCTATAGCCCCTGATACTTTTATTTTGTCGATTTAAATCTTTCCCTTGAAAAAATAATTCTTCCCATAATGCTTAAATTTCTAAAACTAATTCAGAATTTCCAATGGATAATGCATATTTTAAAATTCATACCACGGCATAATTTACACAATCACATTACAAAACGTCGAATAAGAAATTAGAATCTTTTTAACAGTTTTCATATTTTGTGGATTATCATTCTAACAAAATGGCAACGATTCGTGGCAAAAAGAACAGTTTTTAGTTGTTACGACGACTAAAAACAGGAATATGCAGGCTTTGTAAACTAAAATTATATTCCCCAAAAAATTATTCTGGTATCACCAAATTACTTTTCAACAACTCAAATGAAGTGAACTAATTCCAACTTATTCCATAGAAGAAGCAATGCAGTGCTTTCTTTTAATGCCTTGGTGCAAGTTTTTAGGCTGCAAATTGTTGGGCAATTAACAAAAATTAATGAAATGGTATTGGCAACCCTGTTTACAAATTAGATATGCGTTGCAATTTTGCTAATATATTGATCTTAAAGTAAGAATTCTAAAATCAAAGCCCTATTGCAGCATGCGTTGCTGCAAAATCTCAGCAGTTGAGTTGAGTTGCATGCTTTACCTTGTGAAGAGCAGATTGTCTAACTCTAACGCTGCTTTATGCTCTCTGACCACGAGTCTTGGAATTAAATTGTATGTTTAAAAACATACTCAACATCCGCCATTTATCTTTCATTTCACACTTCTTGTGGAGAACACATTTTAACATATTTTATAACAGTTTTTTAAACGTCTTCTACCACAGGCATGATTGTTGTTTCTCATCTGCATGATGCTTTTTTCCATTTAACTGTGTTAACATAATCATGCTTCCAAGACTAATTCCATTTTTTTAGTTGCGCTTGTAATTACATTCTACTTACAGAAAAAAAAAGTCATACAAGCTTTGGCGTCGTTAAGATTCGAGCTGCCTTCCAAATCCAACTCTCGAATCTATGCTTTTCGCAATTTCGCAGGCGCTATTCAAGTATGGTTCCCAAGTACACACACCATTTCAGACATAGATTAATAAGGCCAGATCGTGCTTAAAGGTATCTGACTTTAGTAATAAAATTAATGAAGGATGGATTCGTAAAATTGCTAAGAAAATGTAAGAAATTAAATTGTGAATCAAATATTTTTCGCTAAAACGCATGGCAAGAAACACATATTGGCGAATCCAAATGACATTGACAGTTTTAGAGATGGTCTTATAACTGTGGCGGACAAATTTCGAATATCTTGACTCTATAATGTTCTATTTTATACCGTATTTTTTGGCGTGTACTAAGATTGAAATTTTAATAAATTTTTTTATCTTTTCTTATTCATAACTAATTTTTGTCTTGACGGAAATTAAATTAAAATAAATTAAAGATTTTAATTTGGGGGGCTGCCACAACATAAGGTAAAAATATTTGGGAACCACAGCGGGACCGGACAATTATTTCTACTCCATATATTTAAACCACGTGAGATTTTGCACACACCAAGTTTTTTTTTCTTAATAGGTGGAAATATATCATTTAGGATATATTATTAGTGTTTTTTTCCACTAAATTATTTTTCGTGGTGATATCTTTTTAGATTTCTATACAATGCGTTTACAATTTTAATGTCTTGCAAAACTTATGTCCAACTTGTATGTTATCCCTAGAAGCTTCTTGTCTGTACTTTAACAAAACCCTTAGTTTGGCACAAAATGGTAGATGATGATGATGATGACATCATTTTGGTTTCCTTTCGTCTTGAGAAAGTCAACCGAATGCGAAGATGTTTTGTTTCTAGTATGTGGAAGAGTGAATTTGGCTTGAATGACTAACTATGCAGATCTTAACGTATGATATTTAAATGACATGGTTGAGTGTGGTTACTTGCAAGTTATTCTACTTGAAACCACAACGAAACCGAATTCTCTTGTAGCTGAAAACTAGTTGAATTAAAGGTGGATTCTGCATGGTGTGTTAATGCCTTGAATAATGATAACGAGCTTTAGAAATACTACGCTGTTCCTTTTTTTAAAATTAATTATTTACAATTTACTTGCTAGAAATATATAATAGGAATAACTTACATGTCCCGCCTAGTATGTGCCAGATCAAAATGTTTTTCCAGCTTCTTCTAAGCATTTTATAATTATACAGTGCTAAGCAAAATGTATGCTGTAGTTTATATAGATAAAAAAAAAAAATAATTGGATTCGTGAAAATCCGTATGTATGCTGCCCGGAGCTAGACTGTCTGTTGCAATACTGTCCCCCCTTTTTTAGGTGTACCTTATACTTTATACCCTGTACCGAACATCAAATGTTTTCTAATATGCATGATCAACTTATTGAATAACTTATTATATCCAATGGACTGTGAACACACATAAGTATATGCTATGGTACTGCATTATTAAGAGCACTTCGACAATATTTTATATCACAAATCTAGCATGCTTCTTTTTATTGTAACCAATGCATACCCAGCTTTTGTGTATATGGGCTTTTTAAAACAGCCACATGAAAAAGAGAAAAAAAAAAATGAGTGACTTAATTTTTTTTGTAAAACATTTGGTGTTCGAATTAGTGTTTATTTTTTCCATATATCTGTATTGTATCTCCAAGTAAATGTTTAAATGGACTTTATAGTTCCTTCAGAAAAAGGCAAAAAGAAATGTGATGTTTAATTTTTTATTTCTTTCCCGTCACAGTGCGCGTTTTTCCAACTGCGATATCTTTGTGTGTTTTTTTGCTTCCTGTACTGACGCTCTGTGGGCACTGTGATCGGTGTGTCGGCGCGTCCCCAGCAAAAACTGGACGCTGCCCAGAATGTAAACTGTAAGTTGTTGAATGAAAAAAAAACTCGTGTATACCTCATGCTGTGACTCTTTTTCTTGTTGCACCTGTCATTGCTTTCATTTTAATTTATTTAAAAAGAACTTACGCGATATATAAATTAAAATAAATTATAGTTTAAAAAAACTAAAAAGCACTCTTTAACGTTAATCAAACGCACGTTAATCAAACTCATAACGTTAATCAAACTCATTATGGCTCGACAGCCCGTTGTGGGCCTTGGCCTTTTTAAAAGATCCAGCCAGGCTGTTCTCCTCTTGGCCGTAGACCTCCAGTTTTTTATCTTAATAACATTAAAATCAGAGTCTAAACAGTCGACCCATCTCTTTTTCGGTCTTCCCTTGGTCGCTGTCCAAAAGGGGTTGCATTGAAAACCTTCAAAGCAACTCTATCACTTTCCATTCTCATGAGATGACAGGCCCATCTCATTCTGTTCAGTTTAATAAATTTTAGAATATCAATATCTCTAAAAAGTGTGTAAAGTTCAAAATTGTATCTTCGCTAATCTCCATTGTCATGTTAATCAAACTAAGAGGTAAAAAATAATTGTTAACGTAAGAATAAAATGACTGACGAGAAAATGAATGTCACCGTTCTAAAAGCGTGGGATGCCTTGTATGACATTTTTAAACTAACTATGCATTTCGGAATGAAACTAGTGAAAAATTATAACGATTGATATCGAGCACCCCAAGCTTTTAGAATAGTGACATTCATTTTCTCGTCAGTCATTTTATTCTTATGTTAACAATTATTTTTTTACTTTTTAGTTTGATTAACTCTAAAAGCGTGTTTTTAAACTATAATATTTAAATGAGGTCCCGGTACGGAGGACTGAAACTATAGTTCTTACAATAATTTGAGTAAAAAGGCGAATATGTCGAACCAGCCAGGATTCGAACAGGGAATCTCCTGATCCGTAGTCAAGCGCGTTATCCGTTGTGCCGCTGTCCCACGTAGGTTTGAATGTCTTAGGTACTTTCATTCTACATGGGTTGAATTGCTCTCCATAAGTTAAAATAAAATCACTAATCCTGGCGATCCTAATCATGATGAGATGATAAACTTATCAAAATATTTTATTGTCGTCTGTCCTTGATAAGTCTACAACGTTTAAATTAAATCTGATCGCTTAAAGTAGGACAAAATCGAGTCCAAAGAGTCGGTTACAAACAAACATACAGGTGAAACTAATAAAAGCGTATTAATCAATATCTATTTTGTGGATATCACTAGCAATAAGATTGCTGATGTTTTAACAAAGAAGTCAACCTGATATCTATAATATTCCTAAGTGGCCTGATGGCCAATTGGCTAGTGCTCTGACCTTTACCACAGGCTCCAGTATCGAATCCTGCCGATGGCATGAATGTTTGTTAGTGGTTCGGAATTCAAGAGTATACCTCATGCTGTGACTTATTTTCTTGTTACACCTGTCATTATTTTAATTTATTTAAAAAGAACTTACGCGATATATAACTTAAAATTAATATCTATGTAGACTTCTCTACCAGTCTAACAAATATATAACGGTCGAAGTGGGTTGTCAATGGGTGTATTTCCAAGCAGAGTAAAGAAACATTGATTTTCTCTCAACAACAGACATTTAATGAAGCGCTATTATATGTACATTAACTATTTACATTAACTATTAATACATCACAATCAACTTCTCTTGCTGCTTGATTCAGCCTTCCTCAGTCTCGCCTCCTTTCTCGTTGTCGGCCAGCGTTCCTCTACCGCGCCCATCTACCGGGTCTCTTTCCTTCTCCCAGAGCCAGAGTTCAAAGTCGAATACTGCCACTACATGGCAAAAGTCTTGTGTCAAAGACATAGTCAGTGATGTGTCGCCATCTGGTGATTAGCAGGCAAATAAATCCTACATCTACTATGTGAATATCAACAGCAACAAGATTGCTGATGTATTAACAAAGAAGTCAACCTGATATATCTAAGATTCCCAAGCGGCCTGATAGCCAATTGGCTAGCGTTCTGGCCTTTGGTACCACAGGTTTCAGGTTCAAGCATGGATGTTCCACTTCAAACTGTTCCACTTCAAACTGTAGGTCCCGGTCTGTTTATCCCGAGTGTGTACAAGAAGACCGTAGAGCGACAAACCAAACCTAAGATTCCCAATGCGGCCTGACGGTTAATTGGTTAGCACTCTGGCCTTCGGTACCACAGGCTCCAGGTTCTAATTCAGGCTGTGGCATTGATATTTGTGAATGGTTCGGAATACATTCACAAATATCGCATGATGTTTATTAGTGGTTCGGAATCCACTTCAAACTGTAAGTCCCGGCCTGTTTAACCCTCGTGTGCACTGTAAGTCGTGACCGTAGAGTGACAAATCAAACCTAAGATTCCCAATGCTGCCTGATGGCCAATTGGCTAGCGCTCTAGCCTTTAATAGCACAGACTTCAGTTTTCTAATCCTGGCGGTGGCATGGATTCCGAACCACTAACAAACATCCACATGAAACTGTAAGTGCTGGTCTAATTAAGCTTAAGTGTGCAAAAAAAAAAGGACCATATATCGACAAACCAAACCCAAGATACCCAATAATACTTTAACTTTTCCCAAAACTGGCTCGAAAAAAAGAAACCAAAAAAATAAATAAAAACTCCCACCATACAACTGCTAAACATATACACAATCACAATAGCCCCCTTCGTTTTTTAAAGCAATGACTGTAATAGACGCTGCCAGTAGATTTCTGTTTAGACGTTTCCGTCACCTCTGAGCTACAAGTTAGGCTAGATAAGCAGTATATAGTTTCTCTACTCAATTATGGCAATTATCTAAGCAGAAATCCTAACTGGTAGTCCAGTGATAAAGTACAGGAGGGATCAGGTTCTTCAGAGTCATTTGAATTCAACGTTCTGAAGAGCAAGGGTACTTGATGAAGATTGTGACAATGCGTATAGCGTCGACAGTCTGATTTCCTGGTGGGAGTTTTGCGAGGTTTCTCCGACATGGCGCATAAGTTCAGGAATTATTTCCGGAAGATAATGTTCTCTTTTCATTGCTTTTCGGTGATTTGTTCATATGATGCATGATGGAATACAAGGCCAACCGAAAACAAAAATTGTGGATACTTTAATTTTAAATTAAAACTCTGCCATTCATAAACACCCCGACAAAAGAGATTCAATAAAACCAGATTAAGTAATATCAATGGTCCTGAGCATTTCTTGAATCTATGTGCCATGCTATCATGAGCTAGTTGACAATTGCAGTTATTCAATCTAGGCATTGGTTTGGCTAGTGACTGCAAACGTGCGAAGCTCATCTTGACATCAAATTCAAAAACTTGACGTTTCCTCTTTGAAATTAAAGTCAGGCTAATTAGTTGACCAAGGAAGGTGTGGAACATCTAGTTCTGCCAATTTTTCGAACGCACATGTGTTACAATTATTTTGATAGCCAGGCTCTGTGACAAGGTGCTCACCATGATAAAAGTCAACATGAAAGGATTTTGTTGCATGAGCATAGCTTTCATTGGAGTGTTGACTTATACGAGTAAGTCAATAGCAATCAACGCAATATAGTCCCGAGCTGCATCGATTCCTGAACACAGTCCGAATGGTACACCATCAGGTGCTGTAATAATAAAAGATGATCTTGATCAGGGGTCTCCAAACTACCGCCCGCCAGTGTCATCAATCCGGTCCGCGACAGCGAATAACTTATTGTTGCTTTAATAAGTTGGATAAAAAACACACAGAATGATAACTCGGTTTTATTGACTTGCTAGGTAAAGCTTAATGGCAAGCATAATACGCGGAAAATTTAACTTAAACATAACAACTAACAAGTAATTGAAATGAATCACACTAGCATTATAAACTAGTGAACATCCCGCGGTTACTCTCTGTAGTTATGTTGGGGTAAAGAGTATCGTATATGTATGTATATCGATGTTTGGAATGTATATATCCTGAATCGAACATATGATTTTTATACAGTAATTCCCACAGGAACGGAAAAGCTAAATTAACGCGAATGAAACCGCGGGTTATTCACTTGTAAAAAAATACTAATGAAATTTGTGTAATTGTGATTTTTCACTGACAATAGTTTGTAGTTAGCAAGTATATGCTTGCTCACAGCGCGTACTCGGCGACTGGTCTAAAAATTATAGATAATGGCAGAAAAATGAAAACGGTTTTGGCCCTTGGTACTTACTGGAGTAAACAGTATGGCTCTAAGGCTGGAAAGTTTGGAGACCCCTGATCTTGATCATACGGCACTCTATTGTCAATGTGCTGTAGCCCATGAAATTTCCCTCTGGTTTTAGGCTGCTATGAACGTGAGAATGTATCTAGATATATAGTTGAATATAATTCCATGCGGTGCAGCTCCCTAGCACAGGAGGCACTCAGAAACAAATGGATGTGGTCGAACATTAATCTGGATAATAATTGATCTCTTTGAAAGCAATTAGCGTAGTCATGGCTCTCGCATGGCAATAATCTTTCGAAGATTCACACCATGTATTTGGGCATTGTTTGTTCTGAATAAAAGACATTGCTCATTCATTGTGCTAGCATTCGATAGACGCACTTAAATCTGCTTCAATCTCTATTGCGGCCGTTGTTTACCCATTATAAACAAATGTGCACATTGATCTCAAGGTTTCGCTACATATTCTATGTTCCTCAGCGAGTTTTTTTGTTCCTTGTTATTTTTTATCCCACTTGGTAGACAGTAACATCTAGACCAAGTCCAACAACCCATGAAGGTAGGAAAGGGGGGAGAAGCTTCTGTTGTGATGGAGCACCTGTAGGTAGAAGTCTGACTTGCCTCTGTGACGCTGACTTTTTACGGAGTAGGGTTGTAAGCCATACATACTAAGCTCTATGATCGTATTAGACGCCGACTTGTGGCTTAAAGTGGATTCCGAACCCATGCAAACATCCATGCCATGCGCCGGCACTCGAATCCGAAACCTGGAGCACCTAGCGCCAAGAGCTAATATATAAGAAATTCTTTGTTTTTAATGGGGAATATTGTGCTCAATAATTTCCCAAAAATTTAAAATTATATAAAAAATGATAGTGTCGTTAGCTAAATATTTCAAAATACGTTTTATTAATTAATTTTAATTAAATAAAAACCTAATTTTTTTTATTGACACCAGATTTTTCTTCCACCAGATGGCGCTCTCCTTACAAAACTGAGTTAAAATAAGGGAAAATTACAGTATTAGTTTTCATTTTATTTTCCAAATTAACTCTATTATATATTTAAAAATATATGCTAATGGATTAAAATAATTATTACAAAAACGTAAATAAGAACGACTGCTTTAGTTAGCTAATTTATATTATTTAAGGTGAGTCATTTAAAATATCTTCATGCAAACGTATTTATTGTGTGATCTCTTTATATATAAAATTAAAGGGATGCTTCACAGAATAATTTAAAAACACTTAAACCTTTATTTTATTTTATTTATTTATTTATTGCTTGGAATTTAATATTTTGTTCTGAAAATTCATTGCTAAATATTACAAAATATTAATTAATTAATTTTTTTAATTAAATAAATACCTTATTTTTTTATCAAATTTTCACTTCACCAGATGGCGCTATCCTTACAAAAACTGAGTACCAATAAAATAAGCAAAAAAAAATTTACAGTATTTGTTTTCAATTTATTTTCCAAATTAACTCTATTAAATACTTAAAAATATATACTAATAGATTAAAAAAATTATTACAAATCTTTGAATAAGAACGATTGCTTTATTTATCCAATGTATATTATTTGAGGCAAGGCATTTAAAAAAAAAAAAACCCTTTTAATTCTGAACAGATATTCTTTGTTAGAAAAATTTACCACAACTAAATTTTTTTTTTTTTTCCTGTAAACAGGTAACACAGTGTCATATCTGCTAATATGTATGAGAATACATGAAGAAATTAATACACATAGTACATTCTTAAATAGGAATACATATAATTCAATTATACAAAAATTCAATTTCTTAAATTTTAAATTTCTAAATGATATCAGATATTTCAACTTAATATCTTCCAAATTAATCGTCTAATTAATTGCAAAATTGCAATTAAAAGGACGAAGTTGATACTCAAAATTGCAACCAACTGTAAAAATGTTTCTTTCTCCAAAACGTAAACCTTCGAAACTATCTTACACTCTGACATTTCAGTAATTGTATTGTCTATTTTAAGAACTGAATAATTGGGGCGTAATCCAGGTAATTGATGAAAGATAGAAACTTTCTCTTGGGAACAAATCAAATATTAGAAATATTGGAGATGTTAGAGTTTTCATTTTGATTAAATTTACACTGAAGATGCATAATTTATTCCTGAAATGTACAGCACGTGGAACACGTGATTGGTTGGTAGCCAGCATTGCCATCTTTAAATGTGAAATGATTGATAATTTGATCTCTGTCTTCAATGATAAATTTCTCTAATTTTCTAAAATGCTGATTGAAAATTTAATTTAGCAATCCTTTTTAACATTTTATTCGAAAATTGTTCGTTTTAGCTATTTAATAATTAAGCCACTTATTTTTATTAATATACATGAATCAAAGGTTTTTAAAGAAGTACGTTTTGTAATTCAGCAGAAGTAAAAGAATTATCATGTAATATTAAGATTACTTTTTAAGTATGAAATTACTTGTAAGCAGGGCCGGATTTAGATGAAAAGAGGCCCTAGGCCCTTCACCTCACATTTTTAAGTTTGTAAATTACATGAGATAATAAAATACATCATTGCTGTGATATATATCAATATGTTAAATGAAACATGTTGTGATTGGTATTAATCTTTATAAAAAATGTGTCACGGATAATAAATAAAAAAAAAAAGTCGAGAACACTTATTTGGACATTTATTCTCAGTATATAGTACTTGTACTTGTAACAATAATAATAGTACCATATATAGTACTTGTAACAATAACTAATAAAACATAGCACACAACATTTACAAAGAAACACAATTCAAATAATAAAAATCTTTGATTACGAAACTAAAATATATAATAAAAATTATCATATTTTCTATCAAATTAAATAAAATATATTCAATACATTGAAAATTAAAGCAAATTCAATTCAAACAAATTTATTTCATAATAATTCGCATTTAAAGTTTTAGTATGAATTATTATGAATTTTAAGTTTTAAACTAAATCAAAAATGGAACTTTATTCAAACAAAATCCAGATCACAAAAAAAGAAAATATCAAATTGTACATCGTATTAAATTTTATGTTAATAGTTATTTTATTTAAGAATTGATTCAATCAAGTACACATTTAAAACGAAATAGTAGAATTTCTCCTTATTTTCGATTCGATGTTTACTGTTTTTAGAATAGTGTAATTCTAATTTTGCCAACAGTTTGAATGTAGGCCCCCTCTTGATCTTGAGGCCTTAGGCTTAAGCCTAGTTAGCCTATAGGAAAATCAGGCCCTGCTTGTAAGCATATCTACATACGAATAAGTCAATGATAATGGAACAGAAAAGACATATCATGTGATTGTCTTATAACTTTCAGGTTTTTTCCATTAACTAAATTGTGCTCCAGCTATTGGGTATTTTACATTGAAGTATTATTAACAGTAACCATTGCATTTTTATACCGTGTAACGTCTCGCCTATACTAGACCTATAACGGCTTCAAAAAAAAAAAAAAAAAAAAAACCACTTTCAGGTTCAGGGAAACGTTTTAATTTTTTATTTACAAGCATTATATATATATATATATATATATATATATATATATATATATATTACAGAACTCTATTTATCACAAATTACTATTTACAAAAATAATGAAAATTAAACATTTAAATTTGATTCGCTAATGCAGTTCACCCAAGGACTGAGATTTTCAGAGTTCTCGAATCTACAACGAATCTAATTCACCTGTCTGCGGCAGACCTTAATTATCACACTGTTTGATACACGAAACCCCAAGGAGTTCACTTTGTAAGTAGGCGGAAACTCCGATCTGTTCAATCACTTTCAGAAAAAGAGAAAAAAAGCTTGTCTATTTGTCGCAGAACAGTATTCTTTTTTTTCAAAACTTCCCTTAAAGAGAATCTGTCAAGAGGCAGGGGAGGGAGGGCAGCTTCCCTCACTTCTCTTGAGAGTCGACATTCCTCAACTCACGGTCTATGACCAATCACGATACGACTCAAGTCATTGTTCTGATTTCATCTGTAATTGTTTTGACCTGTGAAGATCGAACAGGCAATCGCTAATTTCATGAGGTCTCATTATCCATGACACTGATTATATGCTATCAGATTTGAGTGACAGATTGTTCTCATTTGTATAAAGCACTAATTGCATGTAATATAAATATCCATGACACTGATTATTTGCTGTCAAGATTTGAGTGATAAGGTTGTTGTTATGTACTTGTTAAAGAATATACATTCCTTTCTCCTGGGAACATAAATGCTATATCTTTCTCTTGAGAAAAATGCTACACCCACTTCCAAATGATTATTTTTATTAACACTCGAAAGCTTATTAATAATTGTTATAATAATAATAATATAAACTGCAGTATCATTCAATGTTAGATAACTGAATGAATATTGTTGTGTTAAATTATACTATGAGAATTACATAAAAATTCTAAGTAATTTTTGAATCACATAAATAGCTGTAATGCTATTTATTATTATTTTATTAATTGGTTACAGTTTAAAGAATAAATATAATTATAGATATAAAGTTTTATATATAATTTTAAATAAATTTATTAATGAGAAAAAATGTGTTCGGAACATTTAAACAAATTTCAAGAATATTCTATATTTCAAATTCAATTCATAAAAAATAAAAGGTTGGTTGAACAGATGGTTCTTAATAGTGCAGGAAAAATAATTTTTTGTTTTTAATTTATACCACTAAAAAAATTATTACAATTCAACATTCAACTATAGTTTTTATTGTAGTATATAAAATCATATTTTATATTAATAATTACAATAACGATTAATATTAAATTCTTATTAGCAGATTTTTTCATGTTAGAAATTTTTTCACATTAAAAGCTGGCACAATTTACTATTAAAAACTAAATATATAATATATATATTTTAAGAAATAAGCAAAATAGACAGCAAAAAATATATAATTTTAAAGAAGAACCGCAGATGCAGACTCAAATACAATTCACGAAATTTAAAAATTCCCGATAGCTGTGCATTTTGCATTAAAACTCATAAAAAAGACACACTGAATGATGGAAAGCATTCGAGAAAAGTATCTCTTCTTTTAATCTACGCATCGAATCGCTTAAAAAGCTTCCTTTAAAGCATTAGTTTCCAAAGTGTTCGAAACCTCCCCCTAGGTAGTTAAATGGGCAAACTTTTTCGGTCGCTGACACACAAATCGACATTTAAAAAAGTTTATTGCGGGCCTAGAAATCATATTTTTCTAAAATTTTAATAACAATATAAAATATTGTAATTTAAATATGTTACTGAGATGAATGAAATTGCGATTTCAATTTTTTAAAGTTCCTATATATTGAGGTTCGAAGTGAGATGTACTGATTAGAAGGAAAAAGGCTAACTGCTCACCTGTCAGTCTACTTCTGAAATAATTTCTAAGGTTCATTGTTGTAAAAAACACTTATTCACATATATAAGATGAAGCAAACATAGCACTGATTTTCTGGGTGTGAGATGGGGTTCTGGGTAAATTTCGGAAACTTACTTTCGATAATGATTTGCAAAACTCTAACTTGTTGGCGTCAATCTACAGCTATAACTAACAAAGAACTTCCGCTTTTAACACTTTACCGATTGAAAGCTGTATGTGCTTGCTTTTTTCCGTCGATTTATGTTTTGTAGAATAAAATAGAGAAAGTAAAAAGTTTATCATCAGTCATCTTTGGAAAAAAGAAGAAGAAAAAGAAAAATATTTAATCAAAGTAGAAAAAGAGATGGATATATAATATACAAATATATATTACTTTTTAATTTGCCTTTGACTGTACAAATTAAATTTCTATCCCCGGGCCGGATAGATTCTTTCGGAATGAATTTGGCCTGCGGGCCGTAGTTTCCTTATCCCCTGCCCTAGGTAGTATTGGACCATTAAAAGAGGGCAATATATAACCATGGGTGTATTTGGAGCGTTTAATAAAAATAATTAAAGGAATGGTAAAAGCAGTGGCGTAACAATAGGGCAGCAAATGTCCATGGGTCCCATGCTCGAGCAGAGAGGTTATGAATAAAGGATCCACTCTAGGATCAATAAAGGATTCACTCAATTTTATACATGAAATAAAAAAAGTCTTTTCCCATAAGGGAACTGGCTGATTTTTTTTAATCATAAGGATCATTTTTATGCCTTCAAGCCTTTCTGAAGTCTGCACTGCATTTATGTCATTTGTAACAACTCCTGTGAATATTGCTAGGGGGAGGGGCCTGATTGCCGAGTGACCAGCGCTCTGGCTCCAGGTACCGCAAAGTTTCGGGTTCAAGTCCCAGCGGTGCCAGGAATGTTTGTAGTGGTTCGGAGATCACTTTAAGTGGTAGGTCCGGTCTCGTATGACCAGAGCCCGACCAGACTTCTCACCCACATAATCCCCAAACTGTAAAGGGGGGCAACTCCGCTCTAGGCGCACTGATGTAGCGTGGTGTAGTAGGTAGTGAACTAGGCTAGCCTATAGCCTAAAAAGCCTATTAAGAAATTCAATGGGACAAGACAGCTTATAAAATTTGGCTATTCTATTCATCAAACTTTCTATAATCCGAAACTTGAACTTTGACGCTGTCTTTGACACTTTTGCTGTGGAAAAAGCCCGAAAAAAATTTTAATAAATAAAATTTTTACTAAAAAATCGGTAATTTTAATTAAATCCCGCCTATAAATTATAAAACTTCATAGTATTAAACAGAAATAATACGTATTTTAGGTAGTACTTTATTAAAAAGAAAATACTATGATGATACTTTGCATTAAGGGGCCCCATTCGAAAAAATGCGCCACGGGCCTCAGATGGTGTAGTTACGTCACTGGGTAAAAGAATAAAAAAGGTAAAAATAAGAATAATTGTTTGTCCTGTCATCATATTTGGTGAAACTAATATTTGGTGCAGCCACAAATTTGTTAACAAAAAGCAAAAAAGAAAAAAATAGAAACTAATTCAAGTAGAGAATAGTGTTGATTAGAGAATATATTTCTTTTTTCTTCCAATGCAGCTATTAAACCCATAGACAGCTTGGTCTTGGATGCCTAAAAGGCAAGAAGCGCTGCACAAACGTTACTCACTTTGCATAACCTAGGGGAGCGTGTAACTTGAAGAAACGGACGAGGAGTAACAATGCCCCCGCTACGCTCTACGATCATATTAGGACCGGGACCTATGGTTTAAAGTGTATTCCGAACCACTACAAACATCCATGGCACCGCCGGACTCGAATCGAAAACCTGTAATACCGAGCACCAGCCACTCGGCCATTTAGGCCCTGATTGGAGAATATTGCTGACAATAACAGAGCCAAGAATTAATTCATTGATTGCAACACCTCAAGTTCTTCCATTTTATAAAATTTACCATTAATTTTTATTTTCATATGGTCCTTTCTTTTCTGTGTGTGTATAATGCAAATGTTACTATTATTACTACAAATGCTACTAAGAGAATTATCAGATAATTGCTTTCCCATCATCATATTTGGAGGAACGAATATTTGGTGCAGGTACAAATTTGTTAACAAAAAAAAAAAAAAAAAAAGATATATACTAACTGCAATTAGAGAATAATGTTGTTTAAATAATATTGCTGACAATAACAGAGCCAAGAATTAATTCATTGATTACAACACAACAAGTTCTTCCATCTTATTAAATTTAACGGATCTAACATCTTATTCATCGTTCTAACATCACGTTCATCTTATTCATCGTTCTAACGTTCACTCGTTCTAACATCTTATTAATTTTTTATTTTTCATATTGTCCTTGCCTTGCCTTGTGTAATACGTGCTACTATTATTACTACAAATGCTACTATTATTTTAATAAATTTTACGAATTTAAGATTCAAGGAGCCTTATTTACTACATATTTTTTACTATATTTTTAGACTAAAATAGATGTATAGATATATTAAAAAACAGAATTTTTTAACTATATTTTTGTGTTTGCTTAAAAAACATTCATTTCTGAGAGAGTCAAGTAATTTTTTTTATGAAAAATTTATTAGTACAAATTTAGTTTGGGCACCACAGCTTTACCAAATTTATTGAAAATACTTTTATTCCCCACGGTGTACATTTTTCATTGTTTTACACATCAAAAGCTTTTTTTCTTGTAAATCGATTCAACAAAATAATCTATACCGTAAATACTTACAAAAACTACCAATTAATTAGAGCAACTATTTGCTAGAAATTTTATAACAATATCGATGATTAACAATTTAAGTAAATGCAATATTTTAAAATATTCAAATTTATTTTTGTAGAATTTCTATATATAAAGTATTGATTCAGAGGATAACTTTCACATTTCAGCAAACAAACAATGAAAGTAATGTCACTTTATGATGCCTTCTGAAACTCTTATTCTAGTTCTACCCATCTATACTATATCTGTTATACTGAATTGAATTGTGAATTTGTATATGATGCAACATAAAAGTTGCGTCTGACCAATGTATTTTTTTTTTTGCTTTTTTACTGCCAGCTGTGCTGCATAGCAATCCTTTATAGTACGAAGTTCTTTCAAGAAATTTTTATGTTATATTCATTCATGTTAAGCATCAATGATTCTCATTCTGCTTACGTATACCACGAGTAGACTTAAACGGATTATAAAGGAGGACATTGTTTATTGGAAGGACTTTTAAGAATAATTGCTTCGCCATTTCGCGTCGTATGGGGGAAAAAACCCATAAAATTCCTCAAAGCAACTTGAGTATCCATGCAAGACACTCTATGCATATTGTTACAATCTCCATCAGGTCTGCCTCGTTTCTGAAAGGAGTGACTACTACGGATATTACCATTATATTTGAACCAAAAAGCTCTCCTGCATGCGAGCTGTACACGATCATAACTCATTAGTTTAGAACCAAATTTTTTTGAAGGTATCTGACTTAAAAGAAATTAACTATTTAGCTTAAATTATGAGTTGGATGGTTCCATTTAAGATAGAGTCTATTTAGCCTCTTGTACGCAAGATGACTGTAGAGCGACAAACCAATCCTTAAGGTAACTGACCACATTCGGAACCAAAATTTTTTAAAATTTGTGTTGTGAAAATGTTTTTCGAAGATATTGTAAAATTAGATTATAAAATATGGGGAAAAAATGAAAATTAAATATATATAAGCATAATTTTTTTATTAAAATTTAAAAAAGGACAAAAAATTTATTTTTGACTTTACTGTAGCATTCTAATTAAAAAATATGTAAAATTATATTATATTTACTTGCATAAATATAGACATATATCTATCACATATACATTGAACCACAAAAAATAATTATATTCTAAAATATAGCTGAGTTACAGAAAATGAGAAATTTAAAGCAAAAATACAAGTCTTTTTTTTTACTTCGGAATGGCAGTCACATGTTCTTTATTTACATTTTGATTAAATTTCTTTTGTTGTTAAACAAAAGCCGTAATACTTATTTTTGAAATAAAAATGAAATCTCTATTAAGTGCAGCAGTCATTCTATTCATAACTCTATGTAAGAATATTCTTTTTAAAAAATATTTAGTGGTTATTTACTTCAATTTTTATTTGTATTGATGAATTGATATAATTTTATTGGAAAATTATCAGCAAAGCCATAATCTAACCTGGATCTAGTTAGTTATTGGTTTTGCAGTGGTTAAAAAATATAGCATAACGTTTTATTTTTACGTGTTATTGTGATATAAATGTCATAATTTTAAAAATTATTTAAATTTTTTTAATTATAACTTTATTTCTAATTAAAAAATGTGTTTTATATAATCTAATGCTTGCTAAATGAGAATAACCACATTAATATTTTTAATTAAAAATAAATGAGGATATCAATATTATCTAGTTAAATAGGTAATATAATTAATCAGTACTTTTCAAAAACAATTTGTTTTGAGCAAAATATTACTATCTGTTGATAAAATAAGACACCAGGAAAAATGTTATTTTTTAAAACAGAAACAATTGTTGACAATTCTTTACATTTAACAGATTTACTTCAGATTTTGTTTTCCTTGTCATAGAAATAAATTTTGTTCTTTATCAGCTAACAAAATGTTTCCAATTGTAATAAATTCATGAGTTGATATTTCATTTACCATTTCAAAAAAAATTATATATTTTTATTAAAAGTTCTTTTCTTTTTATATCCTTGAAACTCTTTTTTGTAGTATAAATAAACTTCTCTTTGTAGGTTATGCATTGGGTGCAGAAGTATCCAGATCTAATTTTAGAGATTCCAGTTATGGCTGTGTATGTCAAAATTACACTTGTGGTTGTTGTGCTCATATTGAAGCACCAAGAGTTGGATTAAATGATACTGGTAATTATAAAGCATTGATATATATGCATCTACTTTATATTTGCCGTCAAGTGAGCTATGAATTCTGTGATTTTTCTAACTTCATCATTTAAATTTTTGCCTTGATCAGTAGTGATTTTAAGAACTGTATTTTATGTTTAGTTTTGTATTGATTTTTCACTAAATTTCTTGTGTAGTGTACTATTTTAATGTTAGAAATATGATACTTTCTGTCCACCAAGTGAACTGTACCTTCTCGCATTGTCTGGTAGAATAGGTTACCATACACAAACTCATTTTGAGTAGGTAGGGTTTCATTCAGGTTTGTCACACTTAGTTTGATGTATGCTATTTCACCAAATGGTTTCTCTATATCAAGGAAAAACTCATTATATATTATGACTAGTAATTGATGTGCAAAATTTAACTAACACTGCTTTGTGTAAAACTAGTAACTAATGAAATTCCAAAAAGTGGGAATTAATTTCACACTGCAGTGATATCTATATAACCCATTTTATTACTTACTAAGTAATTAAGAGCATAAGAAAGAGGAGTTGTATAAAAATTGACAATGGGATTTAGTATTTCTGAATTGAATGTACAGAACTATCAAAGTATGGAGGATTTACAAAAACTGTAAAACATGGTGGAAAACTGTTAAAATAACTGGCAAGTATAATGAATTGAAAAATTATAATTAAAATGAGTGAATAATATCTCCAAGGACACTATTACTCACTACTAACCACAGTATTCTGGTAGTGCTTTTCATGCTTTTATTTAAAAATAATATTATGGCAAATGGAATTAATTTCAGAAGTTTATTAATGATAATGTTAGAATTCCAGGTTCTTTCAAAATGGAAATATTGATTTTTAGAAATTATGCAAAATAAATCAAAACAATATCAAAGAAATCAATTTCATAATTGTTTTTGCATTAGTTCTTTTAAATATTAGACCTGTTATGTAATGTCAGAAACTTTTTGACAATTTTGATGGTTAAATGTAATGACATTATATAACAGGTCTATGTAAAACTTTGTGTATTGTTTATTTTGCATATTCCACAAATCAATATTATTTGAAAAAGAACCTGGATTCGGTATCATTAAACGAGGAGTGGATTCCATTGCTACTTTCTTCTCATTTACAAATAAAAAAGCATGGCTATTTCTTTACTCCAATGATTGGGTGGTGTCTGTGTCCTGGAGTGTGTCATTTAATTTGCAGCTCCGTGTGGTTTTTCCACCATGTTGATTTTGGCAGTTCACCCATTCAATTAAGCTGTCAAGCATGCCCAGTACTAGAGTGCTAATATATCACTGCAGTCTTGCTGGAGGCTGGTTTGATGTTGGACAAATTTTGCACATCAATTTTAATCATAATATATGATGAGGTTTTCGACAGAAGAAACCATTGGTGAAATGGCATGCATCAAGTAAGTGTGACAGGCTGGTGAAAGTACCTACTCAAGGCGCGGTTTTGACCTCAGTTCACCAGTTTGTGCGGAATTTGGTGTAAAATATTACGCTACACAAGTGGTGGCAATACAAAAAACAACATAAATCCCCAGTTAAAATCACAAATCAAGACTAAATGATGAAGTTAGAAAATCACAGAGGTAACTCACTTGACAGGCTGCAGATGCACCTTACAACTCAGTAACACCATTTATCATTTAATCCAACTGATGCTGAGCACGGCAACCACGAAGTGTAAATTTTGACATGCACGCACATGGCTTGGAGATCTCTAAGGTTAGATCTGGTTCACTCTTGCATAATGTGGAGGTTATTATCTGCAAAAGGTTTCAGCGTAAAAAGAAAGGAATAACTGTAAAAATATATATTTTAAACCAAATATCAACTCATATACAATTGAAAGCATTTGTTAAGCTGACAAATTTTCTATGACTTGGAAAAACAAAAAATCTAATCTATTAGAAGCTGAGGTAATCAGCTGTTTCTGTTTTTATTAAAGCTGTCTTCCCACAGTCCACATCGGCAATGTGTCAAAGAAACAAATTGTTTGAAAGTACTGATTGTGCTGTTACTGCAGCTTTAGATAATATTGATATCCTCATTTATTTATATTGGTTGATCTATTAATAGCTGATTAGGTATATAAAACACATTTTTAATTAAGCACATAATTAAAAAATGCTGATATTTTAAAATTATGACATTATATCACAATATTTATGTAATAAACCGTCATGCTTATATTTTAACCTTCAGCCAACAGATCGGAGTTAGGCGCGACTGGTGCCAGTAGTACCCTTATTCTCAGCCAAAATGGGTGAGTGTAAATAACAAATATTATGAAAACACATAAATTATGAACAAATGACTGCGCAAGAAATTTCATTTTTATTTCAAACAGCAAGTATTACAGCTTTATAACAACAAAAAGAATTTAATCAAATAATAAAAGAACATTAATCAAGAAATGTACTTCTTATTTTGCTTCAAACTACTCGATTATCCAACTCCAACATGACCCAGAGGAATATATTATTTTTGTAGTTCAATGTATACATAACAGGTATGTTTATATTTATACAGTAAATGCTGTATGATTACGTATTTTTAATTAAAGATATTTTGTAGAAATCAAAGCCCATTTTATCACAAATTTTAATAAAAGGCATATTTACAATTTCCTTTTTTTCACTTGTTTCCTGATTGGCACTGATGATCTTTCGAAAAAATACATTCCATAGAAAACAAATTTTTAAGAATTTATTCAAATGATCGGTCTGGTTTTGGTTTGTGTCTTACGTCTCTTGTGGCCGCAGAGGCTGGGCCTGCAGTGAGGACAACCACAGCTCGCTGGCCCTTC
>BPLR01016753.1:0-44600 GCA_021605095.1 Caerostris extrusa
GTAAACAAACTTGAATCAATTATTAATTGTATAGAAAAAATCCAATATGTAAATAAAAATAAAAATATTAATAAAAATTACATAGAAATTGAACAATAGAATTCTTTAAAAACACATGTATAACGTAAGAGAGTGTACATTTTAAAAGACGCAGAAAATAATTTCCAGTCATTGTTAATAAACTGAAGCAAATGCACATGCTTTCTTAAATGCGAATCCATGCATTCAAATTCGTTTTGTTTTTGTTTTACAAAATAATGTGGTACAAGATTTCTAGTTGTATTCAGTTACAAAGGCAGAAAATAATTAAAATAAAAACAATACAAACTGTTAAAACCCAAACCCTATAAGAGTTTCTCTTTTTAGTAATTTTTTATGGAAATTAGTTCACATACTCAACAAAGGAAGCTCGTTTCAAAAATGTCACCAGAACTTGGGCCTTTGTAAGCATGAAAATTGCTCTTAAACACGAAAGTATGACTACACAATCCTAAAACTCTTTGCAGAAGAAAGAAAATTAAAAGAGCCCTGTTTTTTTGAAAAACCGGAAAACACTTTCAATTCCGTTTTACATGATCAAATATTATAAATATTTCTGCATTTGCACTGCAAAATACTTCCATAAAAATCAGTTGTGTTAGTCTAGTAAACCGCAATAACCTATTCCTAACATGCCCATAACAGATGTCTATCTATAATTGTCAAGTGGAAAATTATCAGTGCTCATGCACGAAAGAACGCAATGTAATTGACTTTATCATGAGCAATCTAGGTTCGTGCCGTGACCAGCATAGAAATAGTGCGGACTGTGGCGTGTTAAATCGTGTTGGACTCTCGGAACTCGACACTCAAAAGCGCCAATGCATAATGTCTCTTGTCCAATTCGCGAGTTATTTATTAATATTTTCTAAATTTCTCTTCAGCTAATGTGATATTCATATGAGCCGTTATTTGGGCACCAACAAATGAAATAGGTGCCAGGTTTTTTGCTATAAATAATTTCCTTCGTAAGAATGATTTACATATTCCTTCGCGCGAGCAAAAGAAAATATATCACACTCCTACACACCAGACGATTAATATTAAGTGAAATAACTTTCCAAATGTGAAAACTATCACTCATGCATACACAAGTAAAAAATAATTTGCTCTCTATTTTTTTATACCTAAATAGCTTTCGAGAACATTTATTCTAATGCTTGGCAAGCATACATAGGCAGAATGTACTGTAATATTAAAACGTGACACCCCAGTTTAATTTTCATGTATTTATTAATTTATTTTCCAATTATTACAGAAAATAATTGCATTAGCAAATTATCAGTATCAGCATGAATTTGAATTGAGTTAGATGTGAATACATTTAAGAATACATCATATTAAAAAACATATTTCTTTCAGTAAAACCAATGTTTTCAGTTTGTATTTGCTTTACTGTATCTAATTTTGTGCAATCAATCAAACAATCCTCTATGTAAATTAAATTTAAATGTATACATATTTTGTCTGAACATACATTAAATTCAGTTAATTGCACATTTGATGCTGGGGTTAAAAAAAAAAAAGTCGTAACTTGAATAGAATAATAGAAATAATTTTATTAAATTCCATTCTCAAATTAATAGTGTAAATTTTTCTCATTTGTGCTTATAAAAATTACGTTTACAATTTTAATTTATTTCTCAACTTAAAAAAAAAAAAAAAAAAAAGAATAATATTTAAATCTTTTTTTCGTCATCGTTTATTATAATAATATTGCTTTGTTCCTAATGATCAGAAAAATTGTTTATCACTTCATTAGTCACGTATTTTCTGGGTTCAATGGCTTAGAAAAACATTTCATTCAATTAACAAGAATAAAACTCCATAAATCAATGAAACGTGGTATTCCCGAGTGATTATGGAATCTCAGATCAGAGTATTGAAATATATATACATCTATATCAATATAAATGAGACCAAGTAGAAAAAAATGGCATTTCATTCAGAATTTCCAAATTCATTTTTGATTCCAGAACGAACTATCATTTGTTCTCTTTTTCTTAATATCTGACCAGAATTTAAGAATACAAAAAAAAAAAAAAACAAAAATTAATGAAAAGAAACTCAACGAAAAAAAAAATATTATTAAGAAAATCGTCTGCTTTATATATGTATTTCTTATTTCTTTCTTTCTTTCTACTTCCGTACCATTTCCATTTTTTGTCATTCAAAATGAATAATAGCTTGGAAGAAAATAAGAAGGCACTTCCGTAAATAAACAATAAAAAGAATCTTTTTTTGAGCTCATATTTTCGATTTCTCATTCTTTTCTTTTTTTTTTTTTTTTTATACTTACACTTCATTTACATGGAAGGATAATGTTTCCTCAGTGTTTTTCTCTTGTTCTAAATATAGCATCATTGACCCAGATGTTGCCTTTAAGTGGCTTGGAAGCTCTAGCTTTCTTTTGGCACTTGATCTCGTTTATTGAATGGTAATGTTTTTTTTTGCAACTGTTCTTAAAACTTAACAAAGGTTTCTATCCATTTGAAGTGAAATGTCATGTGCCATTTAAATCTTTATTTTACTCGAAGTCAGCTGCATTTTGTTACAAGGTGGAACTTGATCATTGTCATCTTTACTGTTATACCTTTTGTGACAAATCAAATAATTTTTCTTAATACGTATGGCGACGATCAAATAGGGGAAAATTGATGACTAGGATTAAGGAAAATAGGGAAAATTGATGATATTGATGATAATATACTACCAAAACTAATTTATTAGTCACTCATTTTCACTTACAATGGCCAAAAACATCAATTTTATCAGGTGTATTTATTGATGCAGATACGAAAAGTAGGCCGTTCTTTTTATGTTACAAAATCTTAAAGGAATATTTTATTGTTTGAAGATTAAGTATGTGAGAAAAGGATTATAGTACAATATATAACAAATGTTTACGAAGTATTTTTCATTTTATCATGCCATGTGAGTAATTCATTTCCTTTTATCTTTCATTTTTTTTTTTAATCCATTTCCTACCGGAACTGATGTAATAATGGGTTACATTGTTAAGTGAATTTATATTAATAATAAAGACAGCAATAACGTGAAGTTTTGAGTTATAAAACCAGATTGTATACCTCCAGCCCCTCAGAGACCTACTTTTTAAAAAATATGTACAGAAATCGAGATCCAGTTATCTTTCCCTTCATTATTTTTTGTTCTCTTTTTTTTTCCTTTTCATAGACAAGATAACAGACATCATCATTTTGGTATCGAATTATTACGATTCATAACCTTCCTGCATTTTGCATACTTTTTTTATAGTTTTCCAACCAGAATCTAATTAGTTTGTAACTTATTTCTTGTTTTTATTTATTTTGGTTCTTTGAATGTTTTTTTATTTGATCAATAATTATTTTCTTTTTTATCATTTGTTTTTTGGTATTTTTGTTCAATGATTCTGTGACTTATCTTGCGTGGCAATCCTTGCCTCAGAAAAAGGAGATCCTGGCTATTGAGTCCATGCAAAGTTGCAGCTGTTGTAAATGCAGCAAACCTCTTTTGGTGCCTTCGTCTGATAGACGAGCGGTACATCTAATTTCAAGGTTTACCAATTAACTGTCATTTATAAATTCTTCGGAGGAAACTGTTTCGATTGAAGCAATGGGTTAATTCATGGGCATGTAGTTCAGTATGATGATCGTCTAGGGTGATAATTTTTTTGACCATTTAGGTCCTTAGCAGCACTCTGTAGGAATTTGTTTTCTTTTAATAGACTCCACGGTTTTAATTTGGCTAATAACAATTTTTATTTTCTTATAATTTTTCGGTATTTGTTGTTTAATGAGTCTCTGATTGACATGCTTGCAGCGTGAGGCAAAATTCGTGTGTCCCAGGAAAAAGTGATCCTGGTGTTTGAGTCCATACAAAGTTGTAAATGTTGTAAACGCAACACATGTCTCTTTGGTGCCTTCTTTTCATACACTGGCGGTACATCTAGTTTCAAGGTTTTACTAATTAGCTGTCGGTTCGGAAGGGAAACTGTTTCAATTGAAGCGATGGATCAATTCCCGGACATCTAGTTTAGGATGAAGATCGTTCATAGGCTGATAATTTTGACTATTTGGGTCCTTAACAGCACGCCTGTAGGTATTTGTTTTCTTTTATTGTACTCCATGGTGGGTGGTGTGGTATCAGACGCGAATACTTTTCCCAACGTCATGCGTTCTAATGAGTTCGTTTTGATATTAACAGCGCCATCATAGCATCAAAGTCTATTTTATTTATATATATATATATTCAAAAATATATTGCTTCAAATTCAACATTCTTCCTAAATTGCTCTATATATGTAGAAAAAAAAAAAAATATTTTTAGGTTACCTTAAAAGGTAAAATTCTGTGTATTTATATTATATATTTTTAATTCTTGTAAAATAATATTCATTTATGTACAATTTGTATTCTCTTTTAAAACTATGTTACATTTTTATGAGGATCTAAAAATATTTTAAACACTTGATTCTTGTTACGCATTTATTAATCTCTTAATTTTTCTGGCTCACTGAATTGCTTTCTGTATCGAAACATAAAACAAAAAAAAAAAAAAAAAATTAAATTTGAAAATAAAGAAACATTTTTTCTTCACATTGAAATATTTTTACAATAAAAAAATAGAACTGTGTTTATTAATTTCCTGTAAAAATTAAATAATTTTATATGCAGTTAGTATCAGATTGTGAAACTACAATCAATCTTAAGTGAATATGAACTATTTTAAAGTTAAAATCAGGATATTTCTCAGACACAAAGTCGTTGTATAATCTTATTACTGTAATTATGTAATATTAAAAAATTAATTTGTTGTTATATATTTCTTTTACTTTTTATTTAATATTCGCTTTGATTTTCACTAATGAAATTTTCAGTGCATATTCTTCTTTAAGCACTCACATTACTGTCAGCTTTATTGCATTTTTCATGTTTTTAAGTTTCTTCGTTTTTGATATTGCACAATTAACGTGCCGTGCTTAGAAAGGACACTCAAAAATTAACCCCTGTACGTAATCTGCCGAAGCAACGACGCAAAATGAGGAGCCAATTATTTCCAATTAGTAATAGACTAAGAAACTGCTAATCTAAAAATGATTCTTAAATCTGGAAATATTTTAAAAATTAAAATAGGATATTCCTCAGAAACAAAGCCATTGTATAATCTTATTACAATCATTATATAATATAACGTCCTTTGTTATTACCTAATTTGTTTTAAATTTTTTCAAAACGAAATTTTCAGTATCATTTTCTCTAATGATATTTTCAAACAATATTCTTCTGTAAGCTTTTCAAATTACTGACAACTTTATTGCATTTTTCATGTGTTAAGTTTCTTAGCTTTTGATGTTGCACAATTAACGTGCCGTGCAGAAAGGGCAATTAACCCCTGTACGTAATCTGCCAAAGCAACGACGCAAAATGAGAGCAGGGTACCTAATAAAATGATTCTTCACACAAAGCCATTAAGGAAAAGTTATCTTTTACTGTCTATTTTAACGTCCTTTGTTCACAAAAGACAATTTTCGTAATGCATCATTTCCCATGCAGCTAATTATCAGAAAACCTTTTTCATGCAGAAAGACGCATTATTATATCGACATCAACTTTTTTTACGAGGCTAAGACAATAGTAATTAGGCTTAACTGAGACTACGGGCTGTGAGGTATATATGTTTATATATATATATTTATATTTATTATATATATATATATTTATACATATATATTTATTTCTTAAAACTAATGTTTTTAGTTTGTATTTGGTCAACTGTTTTGTTTTTTTAATACAATAAAAATAATAGTATATAAATTAATGAAATGATTCTACAATTAAATGTAAATATATTGTATTCGAACGTATTTTGTATTCATTAATTTTTACAATTTGATACTTCTTAAGAAAAAGTCCGGTCTTTTAAATAGAATAATGTAACAGAGCTTCCTCCTACAAACTGGCAAGAGTGTCTTGTGTGACGTTCAATTAGAAGTAATAATAGGCCTGGAGACTCTCACCCGAGAGGAAGTATAATGTAATCTGCGCTACCAATGAGAAACATTTAGTTTGCAGTCTATCATCATGAGACTAATTATTCGTCATTTATTTTTATTGTTTACTTTAGTTGTAAAAAATCGATTATGTTATTGTATATGAGAAAATCAATTTTTGTATGTTAACAAAATGATTTACAAAAATTACATAGAACTTGAATAACAAAAATTCTTTTAAAACATTATAATAATGTAAGATTTTTAAAAGACTTTATAAATAATTATTCGGCCATTGTTTAAATAAAATATAAATTCAATGCGCCTTAAATGAACCCATGTATGCAAATTAATTTTCTTTTGTTCATATTTGTTCACAGAATAATGAGTAATATTCCATTGTATTCAATTAAAAAGTAGAAAATAATAAATAAAAAAACAATACAACTGTTAAACTTAAAACCCATGAGAGTTAAGGTAATATTTTTATGAAAAACTAATTCACATATTCAACAAAAAGGAAGTCTTGTTCAAAAAATGTCACTACAATTTGTGCCTCTGGGAGCATCAAAACTGCTCTTAGACACGAAGTTGTGTTTGTCTAATAAACAGCAATAACCTATTCCTAACATGCCCATAACTGATGAATATCTATCGCCAAGGAAAATTATCAATGCCATGCACGAAAGAACGCAATGTAATTGAAAAAAAAAATTATCATGAGCAATCTAGGTTCGTGGGTGACCACAGGAAATAGTGGACTATGGCGTGTTAAATCGTGTTCGGCTTCGAAATCGGACACTCAAAGCGCCAATGCATAATGTCTCTGGTCCAATTCACGAGTTATTTATTAATAATTTCTAAATTTCTCTTCAGCTAATGTGATATTCAAGAGTCGTTATTTGGGCACCAACAAAATAAAATAGGTGCCAGTTTTTTTGCTATAAATAATTACCCTTTCGTAAGAAAAGATTTACATATTCATTCGCGTGAGCAAAAGAAAAATATTTTTTACACCCCACACACCAGACGATTAATATTAAGTAAAATAACTTCCAAATGTGAAAGAATCACCATGAATACACAAGTTAAAAATAATTTCTTTTTTACACTTTTTTATATCTTAAATAGCAGTTTCGAGAACATTTATCTTAATGCATGGCAGCATAATAGCCAACGTACAGTAATATTAAACATGACACCCCAGACTAAGTTTCATGTATTTATTAATATATTTTCCAATTATTACAGAAATATAATTGCATTATCAAATTAGCAGTGCATTTCAATGAATATTTAATTTAGTAATGGCTGCATAAATTTGGATCAAGATAGATATGATTACATTTCCAGAATATTTCATATTAAAAAACATATTTATTTAGTAAACCTAACATTTTTAGTTTCTATTTAGACTTCTGTTTTTCTAACAAATAAATTAATGGAGCGATTCTATATAAATTAAATTTAAATGTTAATATATTTTATTCGAACATATTTTATATTCAGTTAATTTTTATATATGATACCTTATAAGAAACAAGTCAGGTCTTTTGAATATAATAATGAAACCGTACTTCCTCCTACACACTAGCAAGAGTGTCAGTTCTTTGGCGTTCAGTTAGAAATGATCAGTAGGCGTCGAGACTCTCACTAGAGAGAAGAATACAACGTACCCTGTGCTCCCGCTGAAAAACATTTAATTTATAGTCTCTCATCACGAGACTAATTACTAATGAGTCATTTAATTTTGTTTGCTTACTTTTGTTGTAAACAATAAATCGATTATTTTATAGTATAAGAAAAATTAAATTTTTTACGTTAACAAAATGATTGATAAAAATTTCATAGAAATTAAATAACAACAACTTTTAAAACATTTCTAACGTAGAATGGGCTCCAGCTTTTAAAAAGAGTTCCAAAAATACTTCTTCATCAATCGTATTAATAAAATATAAATGCAAATGCGTCTTAAATTAATCCGTGTATGCAAATTCGTTTTGTTTCGTTGAAAAATAATGGGCAAGACCTGTCTATTGTATTCAGTTAAAATGCAGAAAATAATTAAAAAAGAAAATGTCACCAGAAAAAAAAATTGTTCAAAAATGTCACCAAGAATTTGTGCCTTTGTGAACGTGCAAAATTCGCTCTTAAACCTGGAGAAATATGACTACTCTTCAGAAGAAAGTGAAAATGAAAAGAAACCTGTTTTCTTTGAACGAGTCCAGGAAAGTTTCCATCTGTTTTTACATGATCAAATATTATAAATCTTTCTGCGTTTGACACAAGAGAAAAACTTGAACAAAAATCCCTTTGTGTTAGTCAAATAAACAGCAATAATCTATTCCTCACATGCCCATAACTGATGGCTATCTGTCGACAAGGAAAATTATCAATGCCATGCTGAAAAACAATTCATGTAATTGGGGCACCATGGGCAATCTAGGTTCCTGCCGTGACCTCATGGAAATAGTGGACTATGGCGTGTTAAATCGCGTTGGACTTCGAACTCTGACACTCAAAGCGCCAATGCATAATGTCTCTTGTCTAATTCACGAGTTATTTATTAATATTTTCTAAATTTCTCTTCTAGATGTTGACGTTTTAAATTAATTAATTTTTAAAATACAAACCCATTGATGAAGATAAGTTCTTTTTTTTTCAACAAAATTTTTTTTCCATATCCCTTTATAAATAATGAATTTGGAGCACTGAGCAATCTCAACAAATCGCGTCATTCTCAAATTAATAGCGAATTTTTCTTATTTGTGCTTATAAAAAATAAATTTGCAATTTAATTTCCCTCAGCTTAAAAAAAAAAAAGAATATTATTTTGATCTTTTTTTCTATCCTTTATGATACTATCCAATATTGCTTTGTTCCTAATGATCAGAAAAATTGTTTATCACTTCATTAGTAACGCTTTCTCTGAGTTCAATGGCATAGAAAAGTATCTCATCCAATTAACTGCGAATAACACTTCATAAATCAACGAAACGTGGTATTCCCGAGTAATTATTTAATCTCAGATCACAGCACTGAGAGATGATATATACATACATATCAATATAAATGAGACCAAATAGAAAAAAACGGTATTTCTTTCGGGATTCCCAAATTCATTTTATTTCCGAGCTATTATGGAATATTATGGAATCTCGGAATCAGAGCATCGAGATGACATATATACATACATATCAATATAAATGAACAAAATAAAACCACAAAAATAAAAACGACATTTCATTCAGAATTTGAAATTCAATTTGGTTCCAGAACGAAACTATCATTTGTTCTCTTCTTCTTATCATCCAAGCAAAATTCCAAGAATACAAAAAAAAAGAAAAAAAATTAATGAAAAGGAACTCCATGCCAAAAAAAAATTAGTACAAAAATTCTAATTTATATATGTATTTTTTTTCTACCTCCGTACCGTACCATTTCCATTTTTGTCATTCGAAAAGTAGTAATAGCTTGGAAGAAAATGAGAAGGCACTTCGCAAATAAACAATAAAAAAAAAAGAATCTTTTAAGCGCATATTTTCGATTTCTCATTCTTTACTTTTACTTTTCTTATACTTCCACTTCATTTACATGGAAGGATAATGTTTTCTCGTGTTTTATTCTAAATATAGCATCGTTGACCCAGATGCAGTCTTTAAGTGGCTTGATTCTATCTTACTTTTGACACTTTGATCTCATTTTATTGAATGACAAATTTTTAGGCAACTGTTCTTAAAACTTTACAAAGGTTTGCTATCCATTTGAAATGAAATGTCATATTTTATTTAAATCTTTATTTGACTCGAAGTCAGTTGCTTTGTTTATTTCAAGGTAACCTTTTTTTTGGAACATATATTTTTATACCTTGTGACAAAGAGAATAATTTTTCTTATTACATATGGCAACAATAAAATAAAGCAAATTTATGACTCGTTTTTATGATAATATATTTTGACAAACTAATTTACCAGTCACTCATTTTTCATTTACGATGGCCAAAAACATTAATCGCCAAATGTATTTATTGATGCAGGTGCGAAAAGTAGGCCATTTTTTATGCTTCAAAATCTTATTGTTTGGAGAATTAAGAATGTGAAAAACAGATTATGCAGAAAAAACATATAATCAATTTTTACGATATGATTTTCGTTTTATCATATCACTTGAGTAATTTGCTTCCTTTTCTCTTCTTTTTTATTTAATCTATTTTCTACAGGAACAAGTGTAATAATGGATTACATAGAGAAGGAATTTGTATTAATAATTAAAAACAACAATAAATTGCAGAAAAGAGTTATAAAACCAGATTGTATACCTCCAACCCATCAGAGACCTACTTTTTTTTTGTACAGAAAACTTACAATCCAGTGATCTTTGCCATTATTTTCTTTCTTCACGTTATTTTTCTTTTTATAGTCAAGATTTCAGACCTCATCATTGTGGTACCAAATTGTTGCGATTCATTATTTTTTTCTGCATTTTTTTATTGTTTTTCATCCAGAATCTAATTTGTTTTTGTTGTTTTTGAATTTTTTTAATAAGTTTTGACTTGGCTAATAATAATTTCTTATTTTCTTTTTTTTATCATTTGTTTCGGTAATTTTTTATTCAACGAGTCTCCGATTCACATGCTTATCGTGCATGGCAATCTTTCAGCCAGGAACATGTGATCCTCGCGATTAAATCCATACGAAATTGTAGGCATTTGTATATGCAACACGTTTCTTTGGTGCCTTCTTCTAATAGACGGGCAGTACATTTAGTTTCAGTGTTTACCAATGGCGGTATCTGTCGTTTATAAATTCTTTGGGGGAAAACTGTTTCTGTTAAAGCGATGGATCAATTCCATCGGGTGGGGTTTAGGGTGGTGATAGCCTAGGATGGTAAATTTGACTATTTGGGTCCTTAGCAGCATTTCTATAGGAATTATTTTTCCTTTATTGTACTCCATGGTGGGTGATGCGGTATCAGGCGCGAATACTTTTCCCAACGTCATGCGTTCTAATGAGTTCGTTTTGATATTAACAGCGCCATCATAACATCAAAGTCTATTTTATTTATATATATATATATATTCAAAAATATATTGCTTCAAATTCAATATTGCTTCCTAAATTTTTCTCTATATGTAGAAAAATAATACTTTTATCCTAAAATTCTTTTTTTTTTAATGTTTACCTTCAAAGATAAAATTACGTGTATTTATAATTTATATATTTATTTCTTGCAAAAATAGTACTACGTTTATCTACAATCTTTATTACATTATGAAACTACCATCGAATTTTAAGTGAATCTGAAATATTTTAAACACTTAATTCTTCTCACGTATTTATTAATCTCGTATTTTTCTGGCTCACTGAATTGTTTTCTGTATTAAAAATAAATAAACAAATAAAACAAAGCAATCCAAAAATTTTTTTATTTCTTAACCTTTAAATATTTTTTACCTTAAAAAATATAATTGTGTGGATTAATTTCCTGCAAAATTAAATTCTTTTATTTCAGTTAGTATTAGACAACTAAACTGCAATCAATCGAAGTGAATCTGAAATATTTTAAAGTTGAAATCAGGATATTCCTCAGAAACAAAGCCATTGTATAATCTTACTACTGTCATTAAATAATATTATAAATTAATATGTTATTCTCTAAATCAATTTAATTTTTTTTTTCATATTCACATTGATCGCACCATTTTCACTAATGAAAAATTTCAGTGCATATTCTTCTTTAAGCGCTCACATTATGGACAACTTTAGTGCATTTTTCATGTTTTAAGTTTCTTACTGTTTGATGTTGCACAATTAACGTGCCGTGCTTAGAAAGGACCCTAAAAAATTAACCCTGTACGTAATCTGCCAAAGCAACGACGCAAAAAATGAGAGCAGGGTACCCTAATAAAAGATTTTTCATGAAGCCATTAAGGGGAAGTTATCTTTTACTCGTTTTTTTTTTAACGCCCTTTGTTCTCAAAAAGACAATTTTCGGAATGCATCATTTGCCATGCAGCTAATTATCAGAATACCTTTTTATGCAGAAAGATGCATTGCTGCACACTCTATCGACATAAACTTTTTTTTACGAGGCTAAGACAATAGTAATTAGGCTTAACTGAGACTGCGAGCTGTGAGGTTACTTACATTGATAAACCGGGATGTTTTTTATGATAATTCTGTTTTAAAATTCAGGTTTTTTTATTCGGTTTTTTACAATAATAAAAAATATATTTTAGATAAGGTATGACATTTAAAGTTTTTATACATGATCTGTAACTGATTGATGCTGGCGTTTTAAAAAAAAAAATAACGAGATAAATATTTGGATAAAGTTTATTATAGTCTTTCAAGAAGATGAATAATTCCAATATTTGATATAAACTAAACCAATGTCTTAAAAATTAATCGAAAAAAATTCTAATGTTTGTAGCATAAAAAAACAAAATAGTAAACTTTGAATAATATATTTTCTTTTATAACCAATACATTAATTCAATATTAAATTATAATAGTCTCAGATTTGATGATCTTGGTATTGGGATCAACTCTAAAAAAGTTTACAAACTAATATTTATTTTAAAATTTTTGTAAAATTTATTAATGTTTAGTAATTAATTTTACAAAAATTAATTAATACTAAAATTAATTTTAAAATTGGTTAATATACATGAATTACAAAAATATTTATTACAAAAATCAATTTTAAAATTAATTAATAGCATTCATAAATTACAAAAATAATTAATACTAAAATTATTTTTAAAATAATTAATTCCATACATTTATTACAAAAATAATTAATATTAAAATTAATTTTAAAAATTAATTAATAACATACATAAATCACCATTTAGGTTCGTCATATCATTTTGGAAATTGGTTTGAAAACCATTTGAAATTCAAATTTAATTTTTATTGTTTACTTTAATTTTTAAAAGGAATAGTTTATTTAATTTTTTATTAAAAAAAAATGCTATTTTGTGTATTAACAAAATGATTGATAAAAATACTTAGAAATAGAGCAATTACAATTACAATTTTTAAAGGCATTTATAACTTAAGAGGGTATATGGCTTTCAAAAAGACTGAAATGTTATGATATCTATTGTTATACATTTGATTCAAATTTATGCTGCTATTACTAAATTTAGTATTCATTGAAATGCACTGATAATTTGCTAATGCAATTATATTTTCTGTAATGCTTGGAAAATATATTAATAAATGCACGAAACTTAATTTGGGGTGTCATGTTTAATATTACAGTACTTTGCCTATTATTCTGCCAAACATTAGGAAAATGATCTCGAAATTGCTACTGAAGTTATAAAAAAAAGAGGAACAAATTATCATTTTACTCGTGCATTCATGATGATTCTTTTCACATTTGGAAGTTTATTTTACTTAATATTAATCGTCTGTTGTGTGGGGTGTAAAAATTATTTTCTTTTGCTCACTGAAACTAATGAAGTGATAAACAATTTTTCTGATCATTAGAAACAAAGCAATATTGAGTAGTGTCATAAAACGACAATAAAAAAAGATTTAAATATTATTCTTTTAAGATGAGATAGAAATTAGAATTGCAAAATGTAATTTTTGCTAATAAATGAGAAAATCGCTATTAGTTTGAGAACGGCGCGATTTGTTAAGATGGTTCAATGCTCGAAATTCTTTATTCATAAAGGGATATGGAAAAAAATATTGTTGAAAAAAGGAAAATCTTCACAAATGCGTTTTTATATTTAAAATTAATGAATTTAAAAAGATACTTTTTATTGCATGCTTTTTTTTGCTGTGGAAATTTTTACGTAATTGTTTATTTATTAAATAGTAAGTAATATGAAATGTTTATATCGTATTATTTCTATTTTTTTTTCGTATCCCACTTGGTAGACAGCAACATCTACACGAAGTCCAAGAAGGAGGGATTCATGGATGGAGGGGGGGGCAGCTTCTGTTATGATGGATACCCGTAGGTAGAAGCTGACAGACTGACTCCAAGACTCTGAAGAAGGGCAGTGCCTTCCCTAACATATTTGTCCGAAAATGTATGTTAATTAAAAAGAGTGAGGCAAATTTAGCGTCAACCAAATCCACACTGTTAATCACCATTTTAAAATGAAACAAGCTGTTAGTAATAAATATTGTAAAAATAATAAAAAAAAAAATCTCACAGAAAAGTGATCCTAGAGATAACTAAAGAAAAGACCTTCGAATCAACAATAATATAGAAAACATTAAAAAATATTTCAATACTGTTGAAATGTTACATAACTAAATCTGAATCATGTTTCCATGTTTTAATCTTTTAATTAAAGTCTGAAATTAAAAAAATTACCAATTATACTATTTTTAAAATTAATGGCCATATGACAAGACAGACAGTGGAGTTCTGTGAATCCTTGCTACAGAATCTGAAATGCATAATTTATTTTCCCCCCATTAGTCAGTAATGTTAATGAATTCTTAGATTACTTATACTTTTACTTCACACGGACATACAATTCCAGATAATGAATAATAGATTCATAATTTTGTTATAGAAAATGCAAGAAATAGAATACACTAATTGTAAATCATGGCTAGCAGCCAAAAAGAAGATACGGGCAAGGATTTCTGCAATTATGGACTTTTATTCCTGCTTTGATACTTTTTGGCTCAATACTTGCTAATGCATAATTACAGCTTCAGCATGATGAATTTTTAAGTATGGATATTTATTATTCTTGTACCGAAAACGATGAGAATTTGAATGCATGTTTTATCATGAAATATGTCTTTTGTTGTAAATTTTTTAACTGATTTGCAAAAATTCATACGTTATATACATTTTTCTTAATGAGTATAGATTTTTCAAAACTTTCTACCAGAAATTTTATTCATTTAGAATAGAAAGTAAAATCAATAAAATGTTTGGTGTTATATAATTTTGATCAAACAAGCATTGTTAAAAAGAAATCAAAATATTTATTTACACGTTTCGCACTAAGTTCAATAATTTTAATGTAGAATACTGTAAAATATTTAAATGGAATGAAAAAAAAAATCCATCACAAAATGTAAATTTAAAATTAAAATTTGTATTCGTCAAATATTTTGAGATCAAAGAAATAAAATCGATTATTTATTTAATAACAACTTACCATAAAGTTCACAAATAATATTCATTTAGAAAATCACTGGGTTTCTATTTTTTAGGAAATTGTAGACAATTCCAAAATATCGCCTCCTTCACTGCAATTATTACCAGATATGGAAAATTCATTCATGTTAAACATTGTTAATATAAACATCATACAATTGTTGCTTTTTTATATAAAATTTTGTCAAGTTCAAGATGACATAAAATTCATTTATTATTATTTTTATTGAATTCAAAATTATTAGTAAAAACAAAGTTATCAATAACAAATTTTGTAAAAATATAATTATAATCAATATAAATAATTTATTTAATTCAATAAACAAAAAAAAATATTTATAATTAATTCAAATTCAACAACTATTGTTCCTGTTATTGTAATGTGCAAGTTAAAACCAGATTTTAACTGGGTGTGGGTGGGGTGAGACCATGAGGAACAGGTAAGAGACCTCACAGTTTATTTTACAGACGAAAGGTGCGAAAAAGCTGCTTCCTCTCCGGTGAGAGTCTGTAGGCCAACTATTGGGCCAGGATACGCAAAATATATTTCCTTCATGTTGAAAGACTATAAATTAGATGTTTCTTAGCGAGAGACAAGGTTACGCTGTATTTCCTTTCGGATGAGAGTTTCAAAGCCTACTGACCATTTCTCCTGAACACCACAAAATGAAGCTCTTGCCAGTGTGTAGGAGGAGGGGTCTGATGATAGCGCACTTGCGCTCCGTACTACAGAATTTGGGGATTGAATTCCGGCTGTGCATTGGAGGTTTGTAGTCCACTTCAGGCGTAGGTCGAGGTCTCATATGACCGTAGAGCGTCACAAAGTCCAGTCAAAAATTTTCTCATCCACATCCTTCCCAAACTGTAAACGGGCAACTCAGCTCTAGGCACAGTGATATGGTGTCGTGCAGCAATAGTAGTGTTTAGGAAGAAACACGGTTACATTATTCTCAAAAGATCAGACTTTTTCTAATCAAATATAAATATTAACTGAATGTATAATAAGTTCGAACAAAATATATTTACATTTAAATTTAATTTATAAAGAATAATTTATATATTATTTAGAAAAGTAGTTTAAATACAAACTTAGTTAAAAACATTAGTTTTGCTGAATAAAAAAATATATTTTTAATATGAAATATTCTGAACTGTAATTATATTTATCGCTATACGCCCAATTCAAATTCATGCATCCATTACTGAATTAAGTATTCATTGAAATGCACTGATAGTTTGATAATTCAATTATGATTTTCTCTAATAATTGAAAAGTATATATTAATAAATGCATGAAACTTAGTCTGGGGTGTCATGTTTAATATTACAGTACGTTGCCTATTATACTGCCAAGCTAGCATAAATGTTATCGAAAGTGCTATTCAAGATATAAAAAAAGAGGAACAAATTATTCTTTTTTACTTGTGTATTCATGGTGATTCTTTTCACATTTCGAAGTTATTTTACTTAATATTAAACGTCTGGTGTGTGAGGTGAAAAAAAAATTTCTTTTGTTCATGCGAATGAATATGTAAAACGAAGGGGAAATTATTTATAACAAAAAAAAAACTGGCACCTACCTATTTCATTTTGTAGGGCTCAAATAATGGCTCATGAATATCACATTAGCTGAAGAGAAAATTAGAAAATATTAATAAATAACTCGTGAATTGGACAAAAGACATTATGCATTGGCGCTTTGAGTGTCGAGTTCGAAGTCCAACGCGATTTAACACGCCATAGTCCACTATTTCCATAGGGTCAGCGGCACGAACCTAGAATGCCCATGATAAATTTTTTCAATTACATTGCGTTCTCTCGTGCATGACATTGATAATTTTCGTTGGCGATAGATAGTCGTCAGTTATGGGCATGTTAGGAATAGGTTATTGCTGTTTATTAGACAAACACAACTGATTTTTGTGGATATTTGCAGTGTCAAAAGTAAAAAGATTTATAATATTTGATCATGCAAAAACAGATGAAAGTGTTCCCGGTTTCAAGAAAATATGTCTTTTTTATTTTCTTTCTTCAAAGAGTTAGGATTGTGTAATCATACTTCGTGCTTAAGAGCAATTTTCACGCTCACAAAGCCACGAATGCTGGTGACATTTTTGAACAAAAACTTCCTTTTGAATATGTAAAATTAGTTTTCATAAAAAATTGCCCAAATTCTTATGGATAATAGTTGTTTAATAGTTGTATTGTTTTTTATTTATTATTTTCTGCCTTTTAACAATATAATCTTAGACATTATTTTGAACAAAACAAAAGGAAATTGCATGCATGGATTCATTTAAGATGCATTGCATTTATATTATATTGAAGCCATGGTTGAAGAATTATTTTTGTTCTTTTAAAAACCTAAACCCTCTTATGTTATAAATGCTTCAAAAGAATTGCTGTTATAAAATTTCTATGTAATTTTTATCAATCATTTTATTAACACACTATTGAATTTTTCTTATACAATTAAATAACACAGTCATTGTTTAAACTAATGTAATCAATAAAAATTAAATGACTCGTGAGAATTTAGTCTCATATAAAATAAACTTTTTCTCTACGGTAGGGCAGGTTACGTTTTACTTCCTGTCGGGTGAAAGTCTCCAGGCCTACTGATCATTTATAACTGAACGCCACTGGACGGCACACTTGCCAGTGTGTAGGAGGAGGCACGGTTTCATTATTCTAATTAAAAACCATACTTCTGTCTTATCAAGTGTCAAATTAAAAAAAATTACTAAATATAAATTATGTTCTAATGAAAAATATGTTCATTTAAATTTAGTTTATATAAAATCTTTCATTAATTTATAAATTAAAAAAAAAGACAATAGTCTAAATACAAACTAAAAACATTACTTTTTTTAAATAAGTATTTGATTTATAATAGGAAATATTCTGAAACGTAATCATATCTATCTTGATCCAAATTTATGCAGCTATTACTAAATTAAATATTCAGTGAAATGCACTGATAATTTGCTAATGCAATTATATTTTTTATAATAATTAGGAAATATATTAATAAATGCAGGAAACTTAGTCTGGGGTGTCATGTTTAATATTACAGTACGTTGCTTATTATACTGCCAAGATTAGGATAAATGTTCCCGAAACTACTATTTAAGATATATAAAAAAACGAGGAACAAATTATTTTTTTACTTGTGCATTCATGGTGATTCTTTTCACATTTGGAAGTTATTTTATTTAATATTAATCGTCTAGTGTGTGGGGTGTAAAAAAAAAAAGTTATTTCCTTTTGCTCACGCGAATGAATATGTAAATCTTTTCTTACGAAGAGAAATTATTTATAGCAAAAAACCTGGCACCTATTTCATTTTGTTAGTGCCCAAATAACGGCTTATGAATATCACATTAGCTGTAGAAATTTAGAAAATATTAATAAATAACTCTTGAATCGGACAAGAGATATTATGCATTGGCGCTTTGAGTGTCCGAGTTCGAAGAATAACACGATTTAACACGCCATAGCCCACTATTTCCATAGGGTCACGGCACGAACCTAGATTGCCCATGATAAATTTTTCAATTACATTGCGTTGTATCGTGCGTGGCATTGATAATTTTCCTTGGCGGTAGATAGTCATCAGTTATGGACATGTTAGGAATAGGGTATTGCTGTTTATTAGACCAACACAACTGATTTTTGTGTAAGTATTCACAGTGTCAAACGCAGAAAGATTTATAATATTTGATAATGTAAAACAGATTAAAGTGTTTCCGGTTTTCAAGAAAACTGGTTTTTTTCTTTATCTAAAGAGTTAGGGTTGTGTAGTCATATTTTGTGTTTGAGAGCAATTTTTTATGCTCACAAAGGCACAAATTCTGGCAACTTTTTTGAACAAAAACTACCCTTGTTGAATATGTGAATTAGTTTTCATAAAAAATTACCAACACTCTTATGGGGTTTCAGTTTAATAGTTGTATTTTTAGTATGATTTTCTGCATTTAACTGAATAGAATAACCCATTATTTTGTCAACAAAACAAAAGGATTGTGCATACGTGGATTCATTTAAGATGCATTGCTTTTATATATTTTATTGAAACAATGGCTGAAGAATTCTTTTTAAGAATTGTTTCCTCTTACTTTACGCATGTTTTAAAATTTTTTGTAATTTAATTTTTATGAAAATATTTCTATATTTTCTATTTTTACTATATTTTTATAATTTCTATAAAACTATTTCTGTTTTAATTTCGTTAGTACACCACATTGATTTTTTTATAGAATTACATAAGCGATTCAATGTTTACAACTAAAGTAAACAATAAAACTTAAACCTGAATTTCAAATTGCTTTCAAAACATTTTCAAGATAGTATAATGAACTTAAGTGGTAAAAAAGTTAATGGTGATATATTTTAAAGTTAATTTTAAAATTAATTTTTAGTATTTATCCTTTTTGTAAAATTTATTACTAAATGATAGAGGATTTTACAAAAAAATTAGTGTATAAGGTTTGAAATTATTGTAGAGTGATCGCAATACAAGATTCGCACATCTCAGACTATTATAATTTAATATTGAATTAATGTATTGATTTTAAAAGAGAAATGTATTTTTCAAGGTTAGCTATACTTTTTTGCTACAAACTTAAGCTATTGTTGTTTTTTCGATTAAATTTAAAAATATTGGATTAGTTCATATCATAGATTGGAACTATTCGTATAATTGAAAGACCATAATAAACTTTTTAGAAATATTGCCTCAGTAATTTTTTTAAGAAACCTGCATCAATCATTTACAGATCATGTATAAAAATGTTAAATGTAATTAATCTAAAATATATTTTTATTATTGTACTTGTATGGTTATCAAAGAAGAAAGAAAAAAAAAACGAATAAAAAACACGAATTTTAAAACAAAATTATCATAAAAACACCGCGGTTTATCAGTGTAACTAACCTCACATCTCGCAGTCTCAGTTAAGCCTAATTACTATTGTCTTAGCCTCGTAAAAAAGAGTTGATGTCGATAGAGTGTGCAGCAATGCACCTTTCTGCATTAGAAGGTATTCTGATAATTAGCTGCATGGCAAATGATGCATTCCGTAAATTGTCTTTTGAGAACAAAGGACGTTAAAAGACAAGTTAAAGATAACTTCCCTTAATGGCTTTGTGTGAAGAATCTTTTATTAGGGTAGCCTGCTCTCATTTTGCGTCATTGCTTTGGCAGATTACGTACAGGAGTTAATTTTTTGAGTGTCCTTTCTAAGCACGGCACGTTAATTGTGCAACATCAAAAGCTGAGAAACTTAACACATGAAAATGCAATAAAGTTGTCAGTAATTTGAAAGCTTAAAGAAGAATATTGTCTGAAAATATCATTAGAGAAAATGATACTGAAAATTTCATTTTGAAAAAAAATTAAAAACAAATTAGATAATAACATATTAATTTTTATATTATATAATGATTGTAATAAGATTATACAATGGCTTTGTTTTCTGGGGAATATCCTGATTTTTAATTTTTAAAATATTTCAGATTTACTTAAGATTAGCAGTTTCTTAGTCTATTATTAATCGGAAATAAAAGAATTTAATTTTACTGGAAATTAATACACACAGCTTTATTTTTAAGGTAAGAATGTTTAAATGGGAAGAAATAATAGTTTTTTTGATTTTTGATTTGTTTTAATTATTTATTTTTATTTTTATTTTTTACTTGTTTATATTTGATCCAGAAAGGAATTCAGTGAGCCAGTAAAAATTACGAGATTAATAAGAATTAAGTGATTAAAATATTTCAGATTTGCTGAAAATTTGATCGTAGTTTAATAATATAATACACCTTGTAGATAAATGGATATAATTGTACATGAAATAAAAATATATAAAAATATAAATGCATAGAATTTTATCTTTTAAAGTAAACATTTAAAAAACTTTTAGGATAAAAATATTTTTTTACGTATATAAAGTAATTTAGGAAGCCAGAAAAAATTTCAAAAACAATAAATATTTAAAAAAAAAATTTTAATCTAAAACATATTTGGTATTTCAGATCAATGCTAACGTAGAAGTATTTATTAAACAATAGAAAGTGTTAAAGTATTAGACAGACATTTGAATTCATATGATATTTATTTAAAATATGGAATATATATCGTGCTGAAAAGAACCTAATGTTCAGGAAACAACCCTAGACGATCTCCATCCTAAGCGAGATGCCCAGGAATTGAACTATTTTTTGAATCGAAACAGAATTGATAACTGACAGCTAGTTGGTAAACATTGAAACTAGCTGTACCGTCCGTCTATGAGAGGAAGGTACCAAAGAGGCGTGTTGGATTTACAACAGCCGCAACTTTGTATGAACTCAATAGTCAAGATCCCTTTTTTCAAGGAGACGGATTGCCACGCTCGGCAATCATGTGAGTCAGAGACTCATTGAACAAAAAATATCCAAACAAATGATAAAAAGAAAATAAGAAATTATTATTAACTTAATCAAAATTTATTCAAAAAACGAAACCGAAAATTAGAAATAAGTTGAAAACCAATTAGATTCTGGATGAAAAATAATAAAACATTATGCAAAATGGATGGAGATGATGAATAGTAACAATTTAAACCAAAATGATGAGATCTGTAATCTCGTGCATGAAAAGGAAAAATGAAGAAAAAACAATGAAAGAAAAGATCATTGGATTGTAAGTCTTCTGAACATATTTTTAAAAAGTAGATAGATACCTGAGGGGCTGGAGTGATACAATCTGGTTTTATAATTCATCTGCAGCTTATTGCTGTCTTTAATTATTAATACAAATTCTTTCTCAATGTAATCCATTATTATAATAGTTCCTGTGGTAAATGGGAAAAAAACATGAAATTAATTACTCAGATGACATGGTAAGACGAAAAACATTTCGTAAAAATTGATTTATGTTTCCATTAATCCTTTCGTTGCATTCTTACTCTTCAAACAATAACGTATTCATTTAAGATTTTGCAATATATAAAGAATGACCTACTTTTCGTACCTGCATACATAAAAGTGAAAAATGAGTGACTAGTAAATTAGTTTGGCAAATATAATATCATGAAACGCGTCATCAATTTAACTTATTTTATTGTCACCATATGTATTAAAAAAATTATTCCCTTTGTCACAAGGTATAAACGTAGAGATGACAATGTTCCAAAAAAGGTTACCTTAAAGTAAACAAAGCAACTGACTTCGAGTCAAATAAAGAATTAAATGAAATATGACATTTCACATGAAATGGATAGCAAATCTTTGTAAAGTTTTAAGAACAGTTGCCAAAAATAAAACATTACCATTCAATAAAACGAGATCAAAGTGCCAAAGAAAGCTAGAGTCAAGCCACTTAAAGACAACATCTGGGTCAATGATGCTATATTTAGAACAAGAAAAATAAGATAAAACAGTATCCTTCCATGTAAATGAAGTGTAAGAATAAAAAAAAGAATAGAATGAGAAATCGAAAAATATGCGCTTAAAAGATTCTTTTTTTTTTATTGTTTATTTACGAAGTGTCTTCTTATTTTCTTCAAGCTATTATTCATTTTGGAAGGACAAAAATGGAAATGGTACGGGGGTAGAAAAAAAAAAAAAAGAAACACATATATAAAGCAGACCATTTTCATTGTAATTTTTTTCATTGGGATTCTTTTCATTACTTTTTTTGTTCTTTTTTTTGTATTCTTGGAATTTTGCTCGGATGATTAAGAAAAAGAGAACAAATGATAGTTCCTTCTGGAATCAAAATGAATTTGGAAATTCAGAATGAAATACCGTTTTTTTCGGTTCTATTTGGTCTGATTTATATTGATATGTATGTATATATATATCATCTCAATGTTCTGATCTGAGATTCCGCAATTACTCGGGAATACCACGTTTCATTGATTTATGAAGTTTTATTTGTAGTTAATTGGGTGAAATGCTTTTCTAAGCCATTGAACCCAGAAAATGCGTTACTAACGAAGTGATAAGCAATTTTTCTGATCATTAGGAACAGAGCAATAATGAGTGGTGTCATAAACGATGACGAAAAAAAAAAAAAAAAGATTTAAATATTATTGTTTTTTAAGATGAGAGGGAAATTAGAATTGCAAATGTTATTTTCATAAGCACAAATGAGAAAAATTCGCTATTAATTCGAGAATGACGCTATTTGCTGAGATTGTTCGATGCTCAAAATTCATTATTTATAAAGGGATATGGTAAAAAAATATTGTTGAAAAAAAGGACATATCTTCATCAATGCGTTTGTATCTCAAAAAGTAATTAATTTAAAACGTTACTTTTTTATTAAATGCTTTTTTTGTAGAATTTTTACATAATTGTTTATTAATCAAACAATAAATAGTATGAAATGTTTATATCATATTGTTTCTTTTCTTTCCTTTCATTTTTTTTTTTTCTTAACCCACTCGGTGGACAGCAACATCTAGACCAGGGGTGGCCAACCCACGGCGAGACTTGAATATTTTTTAGGCACTTGAGATTTATCACTTACAAAAATATATTTATTTTATAATGGCCAAAGTAGTGAAAACCAATGTAGTAAAAAATACAGTATGCGTACATATATATATATTTAAAAATTAACCCTTGAAATTATGAGAAAACATTAACTTTGATTTTGAAATAATATTTTTGCTATATATATGATAGCCAATCGCGAATATATCCTTCCGGTTTTATTTAGAACTTTACAGTTATGAGTTCAATGAATAATTAAATTATATTCTGCGAACTCATGCGCATCGATTTGCAAAAACGAAATGAAAAAGAGTGGAGAAACAAATATCGCACTGGTAAAATAAATATTTTTTAATAATTTCATTTTTAGTATTATACATAACGCATAATTGTTTGTTTATTAAACAATAAGTATTATGAAATGTTCATATCATAATTTCTTTTCTTTTTATTTATTTATTTATTTTTATCACACTTGATAGACAACAACATTTAGACAGCGTCCAAGAACCCGTGGGAAGGAGGGATAGGTGGTGGGCAGCTTTTGTTGTGTTGGAGCACCCGTAGATAGAAATCAGACTTGGTTCCGTGACGCTGAAGAAGGTGTTCAGTTCCTAATATATTTGTTCGCAAATATGTGTCGACTCAAAAAAGAGCGTGACATTTTTTATTATTTAGCAACAAACGAATCTACTCTATTTAGCATAATTTTAAAATAAAATGTGATTTTAGTAATAAATATTGTAAAAATAAAAAATAAAAATCACCCAAAATAGGATCCTAGAGATAACTAAAGATCTGACCTTCTAGTTCAGCAATGAAATTGAAAACATTAAATAAAATATGTCACTACTGTTTAAATGTTACTTAACTAAATCTGAATCATGTTCCGATGTTTTAATCGTTTAATTAAATTCTTAATTAAAAAAAATTTACTAATTATAATTACATTCTTTAAATTAATTGGACGTATGACAAAACAGACCGAAGTCTGTGAATCTTTGCTACAGAATTTGAAGTATAATAAAAATAATCTATATAAAAAAAAAAGGTGTGATTTTGGTTTTTCGCTTTACGGCCATTTTTTGCGCAATTTCGGCTAATTAGATCGGGATCTATAGTTCAACATGGATTCCTAACAACTGTTACTAAACCACACCACATCGTTGTGCCTAGAGCTGAGTTACCCCTATACAGTTCGAGAATGATGTGAGTTAGAAATCTGACTGAATTCTGTAATTCTCTACGGTCATATGAGATTGAGACATGCTGTTTAAAGTGGATTCCGAACCAATACAAACATCCAAGGCATCGCTTGGACTCGAACCCGAAAACTGTGACACCGAACGCCTCTGCTCTAATCGCTCAGCTATCGGGCCGTCTTTCAGAAAAGGATACAAGAAAAACAAAATAAATAACCATCTAGTTAGCAATAAAATAGAAAACATTGAATAAAAAATATTTCACTATTCTTTGAATGATATTTTTGTCATTAAACTAAATCTGTATCATGTTTCCATATTTTAGTTTTTAGTAAAGTTTGAATTTTTTAAGAATATTACTAATTATAACTACATTTTTAAAATTAAATGGACGTGTGTCAGACGGAGGTCTGTGAATCTTGCTACAGAATCTGAAAAGTATAATTTATTCCCCCATTAGTCAGAAATATTAATGAATTCTTAGATTACTTATACTTTTTACTTCACACGAAACATACAATTCCAGATAATGAATAATAGATTCTTAATTTCGTTATAGAAATTGCAAGGAGTTGAATCCACTAATTGCAACTCATGGCTAGTAGCCAAAAGAAGATACAGGCAAGGATTTCTGCAATTATGGACTTCCATTCCTTCTTTGATACTTTTTGGCTCAATACTTGCTAATGCATAATTACTGCTTCGGCATGATGATTTTTTTTTTAAGTATGGATATTTATTATTCTTGTTCGAAACAAAATGAGAATTTGTGCATATTTTGATGCATATTTTATCCTTAAATATGTCTTTTGTTGTAAATTTTTAAACTTATTTGCACATTTTATACGTTACACACCTTTTTCTTAATGAGTACAGATTTTTAGAAGAAATTTTGTTCGTTTAGAATAGTAAATAAAACCATTAAAATGTTTGCTGTCATAGAATTCTGATAAAACAAGTAATGTTAAAAGACATCAAAAGTATTTATTAACACATTACATATCAAGTTAAATAATTTTAATTTAGAATTCTAAATTTATTGAAACGGAATGAAAAAAAATATGCTAGCTAAAATGTAATTTTAAAAATTTCATTTAAAATATAAAAATTTACATTCGACAAATATCTTGAGTCCAAAAGAATTAAAATCAACTTTTTATTTAATGATAACCTGCTCTAATGTTCGCAAATTGTATTCATTCTAAAATTCCTTGGCGATTTATCTTAGAAAATGGTAGAGAAATCAAAACGATTCCCCTTTACTCCTATTATTATGAAAAATTCGTGCATGTTTGTATTATTAATAAACTCATGCTTGTGAAAATTACAACACCATGAAGGAATAGTCATAATTGAATGAAATTTAATACACAGTTGAGTGGTAGAGGTACAAATAAATGATTAAATGTTCAAAGCAAACAAACAATAATAAGAGATCGGAATCAGTATTTTGTGTAGCCACCACGCGCCGCAATAAGTGTGGCTACGACGTGGCATGGAGTCAAACAAATTTTGAATGTCTGCCTGAGGAAGAGCATTCCATATTGTTTGTATGCCCACCCAAAGTTCGTCTGCAGAAGCAACAGGACGAGGATCACGAGCGAGATGCCGACCAACGAAATCCCACACATGTTTAATCGGTGACATATAAGGGGAATACGCAGGCCAAGGAAGAAGCTGTACCTGTCGCTTTGCAAAGAAGGATTGAGCAGTCCTAGCGATATGAGGGCGGGCATTATCCTATTGAAATACAGCGCCTGGCAAGCTTTGAAGGAAGGGAACAGCTTGGGGCTGTAGAACTTCACTGATGTACCGGTTGCTGTTCAGATTGCCCTCAATTCTTAGTAATTGAGATCGTCCATGATATGCTATGGCACCCCAGACCATAACACCGGGTGTTCGTCCACTGTGGCGTTCGATAATGCACTCCGGAAGCGTCTGACACGAATGCGGCCATCATGGTACCACAAATTAAAGCGGAATTCGTCAGAAAACACAACATGCTGCCAATCAGCACGCCAGTCTCTATGCTGAGCGGCCCATTGTAGCCCCAGGCGGCGATGGTTTAGCGTGAGAGGATCCTGTATAAAGGATCCTTGCGCGCAGTCCACGCTGCAGCAGACGTCTACGAATTGATAAATCACACAACGAAACACCTGTAGCTATTGACCACTGTGCTGCCAATTGTCTAGAGGAAGCTGTACGGTCCGTCAGTGCCATGCGGACCAGGTGTCTATCATCGCGAGCTGACGTCACAATTCGGGGTCCACTCCCGGATTTCCGAGTTGTCCGACACTCGTCCGTCCACTGCTTCCAATGACGCATCACTGTGCTGCTGTTACGCTGCACACGAGCGGCTACTGCACGATAAGACAATCCAGCTTCACAAAGGCCGATGATTCTCCCCGTTCAAACTCTGTAAGTTGTTCAAATCTCGTTCTCTTCGTCGAAGAGGCATAAGTAACGATTGAGCTAACGTTTACCACTAGCAGATAACCACCGATAACCATACGCCTCGCTACAGTCGTCTATTTATTCGGATCCATCCGCCGTTCAGAGGGTGCTGCTCAGCATACGCATGCGTTACGGATTTGAAATTCTAATCATTTGCATATCATGCGCTAATATGCATTTCCTGAAAACTTCAGCTCACGTCAGCCTTCATGGTGTTGCAATTTTCACAAACATGAGTTTTTTCTGTTTCATGTAACAGCATGAAATTTCAAAAATCAAATTTTTGATTTTTGTAATGTTATGAAACAATGTAGTAAAACTCATAATTCTTTAATTCTTGCTAGAATTGTAATGCTTGCTAACTAACAAATAGATGATTGCGGTTTTGAATCCGCCATTGGCATGTTTCATAAAACTGCTCTGAAAAAATGAATAAACTCGATGTAGAATGTAAACAATCTCTTATTAAGAGTTTAATTGTCTGGTTGAAGTTTTCTAATTTTCTCCTTGTTGAAACTTAAACAATTATGTCGTGTCGACATATTATATAAATATATTTAATTAATTTTTTCCCTATTCTATTATTGTCAGTATTATATTTATATTATTTGTTTCTTTGGGAAAAGTAACTTTTATATTAAATGTGTGTGGCCTATATCAAACTTTTGTCGGAATAGTCTACAAAAAGGATGAAACAGCTCTATTCAGCAACTATTCTTTTCAGCTCTAATCTTTATGGTCCCAATTATCCACTTGACGTTGCTCTGTTCATTTCCTCTTTGTGGATGAAAAGGTGCGACACATTGGTGACCACCTTTAAGAAAAAGTAAAAGTCAGGACTGTTGACAATCTTAACTGTTCTAAAGTATAAATTTATAGCAGGAATTGTTTTCACTGCCTGGATATTTCAGTGTGAGGATCAGGAAACCACCCACTTGGGAAACTGGCAACTGAAGTACCGATTACAGGTATGCCAATGGGGATAGACCCCTTAACATCATCTTATTTATATATATAATTACAATTTTAATTGGCTGCTTAATTAGTAAAAAAGATACAAGATAAAGTTTCAAAATTTTAATATATGGTACTCTAAAATTAAAAATAAATAAAGAAGGGAAAAAATTAAGATTAAAATTTAAGTTAAAATTCGGTACAATTAGGGACGAGTTGTCGATGCCATAAAACTATTTTAGAATCATATAAAAATTCTGATATGCTGAAAAAAAAATTATCTCCCACTTGAGATTATACAAGGGCTATCCCCTCAAACCAATAGCTGTTTTTGAGGCGGTCTCATGGATGCAGATCCAGCCAACGAGGCAAAGTGAAATTTCAATATAAAATGATCTAGGAGACGAGATAAAAAAAAGGTGCTGTGGGGACAGTTGGGAGAAGAACGAGCGATGGAAAGACAGTGAAAGTGATTTAGAAAGATGACGTGCGTTGACAATCGTAAATACTTTGATTTAAAAAAAAAAAAAGGTATTGCATTTCGTTATTTCGATCTGAAGTGAACTATGCTAGGACTACCTGGCCCAACTGCTATTCAAGATGAGCATCTGATATCTTTATTTTTATTGTCTAAGGCATAACGGTAATTGACTAAAGAAATGCCGGGTCAACTAAATTCAACTGCTGACCGAGATGAATACGTAAGTGCATTAATTTGTCTCTTGGGAAAAAGATATATATATTTTCTACGAGACAAATTAGTCATGGACAATGGTTAGGATTAAAATTGAATGGTTGATAATATTTTTATTCTTCTTCTAGAAATTAAAAGTATTACTACAATTGCACTTCTATTTGTTTTTTCATTTATTATTTTTTCAAGTATCGTGCATCTTTTTAAGTTATTAAATTGTATTTGTGTCATCCAATGATTCCTTTTATGATTGATTCTCTATGACATTTAAATGCACTTGGTTTTCTTCTTAGTTTATGAAAGATTAACATCAATGCTCAATTTCAAACTTCGCAACATAGGTACATAAGACACTTTTTCTTGTCTGCCAATCTATATTACGAATGGACGTAGTTTTCTTTGCAAGTTCGAAAAATGTGTGCCTATTGTCTCAAACTGATAACTGCTTTTGAGGATAGATCTCGTCTGGTTTTCAGACAATTCTTTTTTACTCAAAACGTGAGGATAGTTGTTTTAAAATAATTCTAAATATTTCTTAGTTCACTTTCTGATTTTAATTTCTCGTAATGGAACAAAACGTTTCGTCCTTCTACTTTGTGCAATTCACTTCTAAGAAGCTTCTTAATAATTCAAAGAATCAGAAAGATTAAATTCTGAATTTCTGCTTCCTTTTCTTCCTTACAGAAGGTTTAGGTTACAGCTAACCTCTCTAAAATCTTACAAAAATCGTTTGCTTTTGTTTTTCTAATAAAGTCGTTTTATTTTAAAAGTAGTATTTATTATTATGTCTTACGTAAATATTATGTATTTATTATTTTTGCATTATTTAAATATGAGGAATTTACTATTATGTATTACGTAAATATCATGCATTTATTATTTTTGTGTTATGTAAATATTATGTATTTATGTTGTTGTTATTTCTTATCCCTTGGTAGACATTTAGACCAAATCAACGAACCTGTATGAACTCATGGTTGAAGGGAAGGGCAGCTTCTGTTGTGATGGAGCGCCCCAGGATAGAAGTCTGCCTTGGCTCCGTCACGCTCTACTGTCATATGAGACAGAAACCTACGGCTTGAGGTGGATTACGAACCACTGCAAATATCCATGGCATCACCGGGACTAGACCTGGAAGCCTGAGGCATCGAGTGCTTTAGACACTTGGCCATTCATGCCCAGATATTTATTATTCTGTGTTACATAACATGATTTCGAAAAAATGTTTGGCAATAAAAAATATATTCGGTTTTTTTTTTTCTTTTTTTCTTTTCTTAAACTAAATAAATATTGGAAAAGTTCTTAATTTTCGTACAATTTTTGTTTGAAATTCGCTTTAAATGTTGTATTTCCTGAGAAAAGATGGAATTTGAGGTGGTCTTATTTTATAAACTCTTCTTTAACTCTCATTTAACTTTTAACAATAAAAATAAATGCATGATTTCCCTCGAATGAAATATTTTGTAAACTTGTAATTTTTGTAACTTAATTAGAAAGAATATCAATGAATAAATAGTAAAAGAATATGCATTTATTGGATAAAAATAAGTTGTATTCCTTCATAAGTTATTATGGAAGAATAAATATATATAATTCTGCAATTAACCGTTTTTTTTTTGTTGTTCTTGCTAATTTAACTTTTTGTAAATAGAAAACTATTTTCATTAATTTTCGTGGATTAAGTTTTTGAATTTCTTTCTTTTTAGACACTTTTCGATGATTTAATTTTTTTTCCCACTAAAGACATCTAATTACAATGTGGTTAATTATCTTAATCGGTGTAATTAAGCCAAACAAATTATTATTTTTTTCTCAAAAAACGTTTTGTTTAAGGAATGTAGCGATGTTATATCGTGGTGTAATTTTTATATACCTTCGTACCAATCGCGTGACAATTTTCAGTGGCAAAATTTTTCGAATGGGGCCCCTCATTCAAAATATAATTTTTGTATTTTCCTTTTTATAAAGTAGTTCCTAAAATACGTATAATTTTTGGTTGATACTATGAACATTTTATTTAATGCGGGTATCAATTAAAATTATAGGTTTCCATAGTAATAATTTTTATTTATTAAATTTTTTTTTGGGCTTTCTGATCAGCAAAAGGGTCAAGGACAGAATGAAGGTTCAAATTTCGGGCAAGGAATGTTCGATGGATTAAATAGTCAAATTGCGTAATCTGTCTTGTCCCATAAAATTTTCTTTAATAATAACTTTTATCAATTCTAATTTCGAGAATGATCAGCTCAGCATTAGCAATAGTCATAGGAATTGATACAAATCCAGTGCATACTTTATGAATGTTGGAACACATGAAATGATTCTTTTATCCATAAATCACCCCAGTTCCCATATGGAATAAGACTTTTTTATTTGGAGAGGGTAAAAGTGTAGCAAAAAATGTTGTTCCAGAAAAATAGGTTAATAAGTTAATATCTAAAGATTAAAGAAAACTGCCCATGGGCTAAGAAGATCTTTAAATTTTATTTTATTTTAGCAAAACTACCTATTGAAGACAATATAGTGAAAATTAGGGAGATTCTCCTAAAGAATCTTTCCATTTCTTTGGCTATTACCCGAGCGTAACTATTTTTATTACTATTACTATCAGATGCGATATGTTTTTAATCTAAAAATGAATACATTCAAAATATTCATACATTTTCAAATTGAGTACTATAGCAAAGTAACTTAATAATTTATTAAATCTCTGAGCTATTAAATTTTTTATTTTTATTTTCTAACAATAAATGTAAAAAACTTTTCCTGTACTCTCATAGCCTCTCTCGCTCAGGGCTCGTGGCAATAAATATAATAATAGATTAATGCCCACTTTTTTTTGGTGCATTTTTAGCCACTGTTCAAAGTAACATAGTTTTCCATCAATGCATCCATCCATTTTGATTATCAACGGTTTTATTTTATTTATTTATAATCTTTTTTTTTTTGCATTAAAATGTTCGAAATCAATGTTAAATTGTTGGTCCTGGTATAATTAGGTAGTGGAAACAATGACAGTAGAGCTACAAATAAACTTTCTATATAAGATTAATATATGACAAATATCATTTGAGTCTTAGCAAAAGAAAAAATGCGTTTCGGAAAAATCGATTAAAAATTAATATGCAAGAAATTTTGATATCAAAAAAACTGTTTTTTCTGAGAAGATTTTTTAATATTTCTGTTTAAAATTTTAACAAAATTATCACCTTAGATGAAGACAATATAGTGAAAGCATAGAAGGCATTCTCTTGTCAGTACATCTTTCCATTCCTACGTTGGCTGACAACAACCAAACATAATATGTTCTTCTAAGAATCTAAAATAGGATAAACAATCAGATCGCTACAGACTCTCAAAGATTTCTTTAAAAATTTATTCTAATACTAATAACGAACTATAGAGAAATTAAATACTGTAACGAAAATACAAATTTGAGTACTCTATCACAAAGCCAAAAATTAGACATGTTTTAGCAATAACTTTGCCATTCTCTCTAGGCTGCGTTTTTTAAATTTTCCTTGTTGCATCCACTTGGTAAAGTTATCAACAAATTGCTAGATGCTTACTAAAAACATTCTCACTTTGTAAAAAAACCATTGTAACTCCTACGACACTAAATATAAAGTAGTCATTTTTATTCATCTGGTTAGTTTATATCTATTATATATATTATCTAGTTTTTAGTCTATATTCATAGTCATTTTAATTCATTTTGTTTGGATTTCTCGTATTTTCAATTAAATACATCTATCCATTACGTTGGCTATCAACCACAAAGTAATATTGTTCTTCTAAGAATAAAAACCTTTATACATAGGATAATATATGATAGTCTTCTTAAACAATTCTTTAAAAAATATGACTATAGTATATACTAATGACTATAGACAAATTAAATACTGCAATGAAAATAATTTGAGTACTATATCATGCAGTCAAAATTAGACATATTTTTGCAATAACTTAGTCATTCTCTTTAAGTTGTTTTCTTGAATACTTTCCCTGTTTGTGCCATCCACTTAGCAAAAAATATCAACAAATTGCTAGATGCTTACTAAACACATCTCTCACATTGGAAAATGTGAATTCTACGACAATAAATATAATAATACCTCGTCATTTTTTATTCATTTTTTTTTTTTGTTGCATCGTTTTAAATTTCTCATTTTCTTTTCAAAGAAATTGAGAACAAAAAAATAAAAGAATATCTCAAAGTGATATCTTTCATACCTATCGCACGTCACTTTGGTAATATTTCCAAAGAAAAGTAAAAATTTATAGTCAAAAAAAAAAAATTTAAAAAAAATTCTATTTTTCAAAGTGGGAATCTAGAAAAGAAGTGTGTTTCAAATCCATCATCTTAAAAAAGGCAATATCTTTTGAATGACTTCTATTGAGTGCCAGATATCAATTTCCTTTTGAAACATCCACGCTTCTATCAATACTTCGTTTCTCTCTCGAAAAGTTTCCTTTTCACTTTGGCGCGTCGATTATAATGGGATGCACGCCTTTATCTGCGACTATTTTATGTAAAGCGCCTTCCGAAATTCGTTGAAAAAAAATATTCTTCTTTAATGAGTTTCGCAATCAAAAAATTGTCTTTCTTTAAAGAACAATGTTCCGAAGCATTTTAGTTCACAAAAAGGTTATTTAAAAGTAATTTTACCTTTTAAACAAAGATTAATAAATTTTAAATCAGACGGAATCGATAAGATTATTTTTAACAACAGCAAATTAATGAAACCTGTCGATTTACAAATTTGATATTTTATTTCATAAAATATATATATCATATGACAACTATTAAAATATATTTTTTACTGAAATTTGTAAAAAAAAAAAAAATATTTTCTTTAATGAGTTTCTCAATCAAAAAAGTCTTTAAAGAGCAATGTTCGAAGCATTTCATTTGATAAATAGATTTACATAAATTTTGAATCACATGAAATCGATGAAATTTATTTTTTTAATAACAGAAAATTAATAAAACCTTTCTATTAAAATTTAGATATGATTTTAGCAAATCAATTATAAGTAATTATACGATAATTAAAATTTTAAATTAACTACTTTGAAAAAAAACAATATTTAATTATGTACTTTTTCTATATTTTTTGTCTTTAGTTCAGTTTTTACAATTTATATTCTTTACCATTGTTTAGTGTTATATATCTCACAAATCATTTCTCATACACAGACGTATAGCTTAAGTGGATAAAATTAAATAAAAAATTTCTTTCATTCTTTTATGAACAAAATTTTAACAGCATTGGGATAAATTGAGATAAAGCAACATCAAAGCATAAATCTCAAAGTCAGTCAAGTCAAGTCAAGTCATGAAAAATGAGTGAAAGATTCGTAATTTTTCCTCAGAATTATTCAACATTGAATATAAGTAATGTTAAAAATGTTAATAATTTTTAACTTTATCAGCATTTGGCCCTTCTTGGAAAATTTTAAATAGGAAACATCTTTTCTATGTGAGAGAAGAATCTCATTGCATGGATGAAGTGTTGCCATCCGGAAAGACATTCAGAAATAATATCACTGGATTTGCTTATAATATGGGAAGAAGCCTTAAAAGCCACAGCAGTCTTCAATCAATGTCACATCAGTATTAAAATGCATAGTGGAGTTGCATCATTTTAAAAGAACATTTATTGCTTTCTGGGATATTTTAGAATAATCTATAAAATAGTGTTCACCCTGAAATCCCTGTTTCCACCCTAAAACCCTTTTTCTTTCGCATGTGCATTTTGATGTCGAATATGAAAACATGTCAATTAATCGGTCACCTACAATCATAAATGATGATTTATTTCATACCTCACTTGAGATTGTCATGTATCAATATTGAATAAAAGTTGTCTTTATTTATAAATATCTGTAATAACACCTGTTTTTTTTTTATCTTCGTGATTTTCCAACCTAGAATTAATATATCCATTCATTACACTTATCCCTATTATTCTCAGAGTTTCCAAATGTTTTCATATCAACAAGATTGCTGTTCTATATTAATCGCTAATTTGACATTTTGTTTACGAATTCCTTCCGTTTTCTCTGCAATTTGTTAACCAAAATACTTTTGGTTAACAGATTTTAATGGTTTATTTATTTTAATAACCAATCAATCTGACTAACAGATGAAATACACACACGATATTATCAAAGTGCAATTGCAAGTCGATATTGCTAATATCGAAGTTCAAATGCAATACTTAAATGATTTCTGTATATCTATTTTAATATCAATGTTAGTAAATGTTATTTAACAATTATGTGTTGATTCAAATAAGCTTACACCTTTTAGTGCATTCTCTGACAAAATCATGGCTATTTTTGTTGAGTGCAGTTTTAAAATGGAACAATTTTGGCAGTCCCGTCATATATGTAATGAATTCTCGAAACAAACATCTGTCTATGGATAATGTTTTGATAGCCAGCACAATTGAGACAATTATGTTCGTTTAACAACAAATAAATAAACGATGATACAGAAATAAACAACGAATCCATATTAATGCATTACTCACAAACAATGTTTGTCTACTTATCTACTAGTTTGGAATAAAATAAACATGTGTTTATTATTTTTATTAAGCCATGAACATAGTTCTTATTTTAAAGTTATCGTCGATATTTCTTCGTTTTTAATTTTTTCGTTTAAAGAGATTATCTATTTAAAAAATATTTCAGAGTAAATAGGATGCTTTAAAACAACAGCAGACCTCTATCTATGCATTCCTGTTTTATAGCAATATTAGCACATATAATCGGGCATTGTAAGACTTCAGAAAATAAAACTTATTTAACGCTTTTGTTAGAGTCACGTCTGTTCAAAGCAGCATCGTCTCTGTCTCGACCTATTAGATTAATTCCTTTTAATGATATCCCAAATTTTCTATAGATCTACGTGCTGCACTTCGTCGGATTGAATAGTTTTCTTAAGTTTTCTTTCAAATTTAACTAACAAAAATAGGGGAAGAATTCAACGAACTCTTACTCCCAATCTGACATTTGGGAGAAGCTTTAAAACCCTATGTTTAACTGATTTCGAAAATTCGTGGACTGTATTATTCAGGTAAGAAGGAGGAGTCGAAAACTCAGACAATAAATACAACAACTTCGTCAGCATAAGAACAAGTAATATATATAAAAAAATGTAAAGTCAATTAATACTTTATTTTCACTATATTGCAGAAAGTCCTTTATAAATAATTTTCATTCATTTTTGAAAAGTTTATCTGGCGTCATCTATTCGTAGATATATGCAACTTAAATCTAAAATTGACTAAAATTAATTAATTTAATTTAATTACTGAATTAATATTTGAAAAACTGTATTAACATCCAGTGTCATCCACTGCAAGTTAAAAAAAAAGGTATTTGAACTTGAGTGGATGAATAAAAAGTATTTTATGAACGATTGAAAATTTGAACTGGATATATATAGGGAGGGTGGAAACTAATAGCAGGAATTGAATAATACAAATAACGTCAACCATGAAAAATTTGCCAAATACGAAAAAGTAGCCAAACTGACGTGAAACTTAATTTATCCCAAATTGGATAGTTTCTTAACGAATATTGATCAAATTTCGAAATTTGTTTTTTGGTTGATCTAGGCTTTTGCATTTGAAATATATCTGCTAATTTTGACGAAATGTAGATATAAATTAAGGACGTGCATAGGCGGACACATTATCAAACTCTTTAAAATAACATATATATATTCACTTTATGAAGTCCTTTTCAAAACGTATTTGCAATTTTTCAGCTTTCAACTTTTTTGTTTACTACCATCCTGTCACTTTATCACAAAAATCGGGTTATCGACTGATGATTCAAAAAAATTAAAATTCCTTACGTCTCATATTTATTATATCATTTATACATATCTCTGAACTACTTTTAGAAAATTAAAACATTTAAATCTTAAAATTTATGGCTAGACAGTTTAATCCATGAATCGGTTGAAGTCAATATTTCATTCAATTCCATTCTTGAAAATAATCCATTCTACAATTTATAGGAGACACATAAATTCGGACTCTCTACGTATAAATCGTTCATTGCTTCATTTTCACATCGATTTTGCCCATTCCTTGCATATTCATGAAAAGCACAATAATCTTTAAGTGATTTAACACTTCCTTTTATGTGTCTTTAAATATTTTTAACTATTTAAGAAATTCTTTGAGGCATCTTGGGACATTTTAAGTATTTTTAAATTAACCACCTACATTGAAATGGTCGATTTTTGCGCATCTGTAGTAAATTATTTATTCACAAATGGTGTTATTCTTTTATTTCTGAATATTGAAAAATTGAGCAAGATTATGTACACAAAAAATAATACTTTTATGGTAACTTTAATTGCGTTGCTCTCAAAAATTGACAGTATCATGTTTATGTGAAATATTAACATCATATTCTAAGAAATAATTTGATTTTGTGTTTTTGGTCTTGTAAGGGAGATGAGTTATTGTACAAGTTGTTTATTAAATTCTAGATAGATTCCCTTTTTCATAATTTTTGTTAATGAATAGAGTGTTAATGAATCAGTTAATGCGTTGTTAATGAACCAAGTGTGAGTATATAGAAAAGTATTTCTATATTTCTGTTTTTAAATAATCAACTATTCTTAAACAGGTTATTATATATTTGATTTCAATATTAGTATTCAATTTACTTAGCATTTTAAATTAGATAAATATTAATAAATATATTTCCTGTAAACATTAGTGAATATTCAAATTTTAATCTTTCAAAGCATTTTCTTCAATAAGACTTATCAAAAGTCTTAGCAACTTCCTATATTGATTTTTTGACAAATTCTCGAAATTTATATTTTGTTTTATTATTTTTTTGTTGTTGTTTGTTTGTTGCAACATATTTTTTTTACTCCGGGAAACTCGCATGAATCATCTTTAAATTATGTGTCTAGACGACATATGGTTAACTTTTAATCAAAATTATCAGACAGGAATTTATTAGACGTTTGACCTCCAACCATGTTTTAAATAGCACATGTATGTATTTTTGTTAGTTTACTTTTTCATTTAATATTAAATTACTTTTTTGGATTTTTACCATCAGAATATATAAAATTCTAGCAAACTAATTTTATGAATTTCATTATTTTTTATGTACTATTGAAATTCTCAAAAGATAAAAGTAAAAATTTAATTATTTTTAGTACAGAATTTTACTAAATTCTATTTTTAAAAAATATTTTGCAATTTGTAATTCTAAAGTTCGGGATTTTTTGAGTTACCTTTTTTATCTTGGAAAATGGAATTAATAAAAAATTTTAAAAAATAAAATTATTTATTATTATTTAAAAAATTAAAATAAAAAAAAAAAATAAAAAAAAAAAAAATTTGCGAATCTTAAATTTTTTTTTTTATAAGTTGCAATAGTAATACAAATAGTAGTAGTAATACAAATGAAGTAGCCATTGCAATAATATATTAAGTTTTAAACTTCCTTAAAACTTCATCAATTTTTGACAGAATATTTCAATCGTTATATCAAAATTTTCGAACACCGACTCATGGCTCAGTAGCGATGCACGCCGCTAGTGAGCATTAGAGCAAAGGTTCTATCATTTGACGGTTTTGTTGTAGGTTTTCGGTGTAGGTAAATCGGGTTTTCTCCAATGCAATACGCAAATGCGTGGTAATTCCTCCTAAAATAGTTCTTCAGAAATTACTGCTCTCCTTCTTTAGCGTCACGGAGACAAGTCAGATTTCTACCAACGGGAGCTCCATCAAACAGAAACTCCTCAAAACAGAAGTCATTTCCCTCCTTCCTTGAGACCACACAGGTTCCATGGGGACACACAGGTTCTTAGGTCCAGATGTTGCTGTTTACTAAGTGATATAAGATAGAACAACAAAAATTTCAAATACATAAAAATGTCTTATTTTTTTATTTTAAAAAATTAATTCTAAGAAAAAACTTTTTATAACTGTCAAAAAATAAACATTTTTATCTGCTATATAGAAAGCTGCCTGATGTCAATTGGCTAGCGCTCTGATATTTGGTACTACAGGCCTTAGGTTGGTATACTTCCAGTGGTATGGATGTTTATTAGTAGTTCGAGTTCACGTTTAATTGTACGTGCCGATATAATTACCCAAAAAGTTTGCACACATTGAATGTAGAGCGACAAACCAAATCTGAAATCTAGACAGAAAATAAATTAAGATATTCTACTCACAAACATTTACAATAATATTCAAATATTCATTGTTCGGAATATAAATACAATAAATCTCTTACATATTACCTCCAACAGTTTAGAAAAAAAACATATTAAAGATGGCGCTATATCAAAAAGAGTAAAAAAAAATCTTTCTTCATCCCAATCGAGTCGCTTTTATGAAATAGCTTCAGCAGAAATGTAAATATCCTTTCAAATACAGGCGACTCGGGAAAAGCCAACTTACTTATAGCTTTTGGAAAACAGAAACTATTTATTTATCTGAAATTGCACGGAGCGGGAACTCCAGCTTTTGAGAACGAAGAATATTCAATACGTCAACAAACCAACTGTTTTTGAGATCTGTTTTTTGAAACATAATTTACTTTTGAGATACGTATTTACATTCTTGGTGGAACGGTTTCATCCTTAGAATAAATAGAGGGGAATCATGCACAAGTTTTCTCATTCCAAAGTACGAGGGCACTCGAACTTATTCGTACATCCCCCGCCCTACAGAAGAAGGGCTGGGCCTATGACGACTGATTTTTTCCTTACACTAACCTGAATTACGGTAATCAAACTTAAAAAAACATTTAGATTGAATAGACCTAAAACTTGTGTGGAAAAAAAATGAATTTAGGGAAAAGAGAAAGGGATGAAAAATTAGGTAGAAAAATTGAAAAATTGACGTGGTAGAAAAATTGAATTTAGGGATGGAAGAAAACTATAAGAGGGTGTTTGGTGCATCCTGTCACATTTTTTTTTCTCATCCCAATTGAGTAGCTCTTATAAAATAGCTTCAGCAGAAATGTAAATATCCTTTCAAGCACAGGTGACTCGGGGAAAGCCAACTTGCTTATAGCTTTTAGTAAAAACAGAAACTATTTATTTATCTGAAATTGCACGGAGCGGGGAACTCCAGTTTTTGAGAACGGAGAATATTCAATACGTCAACAAACCAACTGTGTTTGAGATCTGTTTTTGAAACATAATTTACTTTTGAGACTTATTTGACATTTTTTTTGGCGGATCGGTTTCATCTTTAGAATAAACAGAGGGGAATCATGTAGAAGTTTTCTCGTTCCTGAGTGCGACTGCACTTGAACTTATTCGTACATCCTTTGCCCTACAGAAGAAGGGTAGCGCCTATAACGACTGATTTTTTTCCTTATACTAACACGAATTACGGTAATCTAACCTTAAGAAACATTTGAATTGAATAGACCTAAAATTTCATACGAAGTAGAAAAATTGAATTTAGGGATGGATGAAGAGTATTAGAGGGTGGTTGTGCATTCTGTCACATTCCTCTGTTCGAATATTAAAAATATGGTAATTTATTTCAAATACGTATAACGTCGTATATTAAAAGATTTTCGAAAGAAATGTTTTTTAAAACTTGAATTTATATTTAATTCATCAAAAAAAAATTCATGTAATATTACGATAAAAAGAAATTGTATAAAGAACGTCCAATTTTTACCATGTGGCAGATTGGCTCAGTATTTTGGCCACCTGGCGCATTTAGATTACTCAAATTGTATATCATAACGGATATATATTTTTTTTTACGAATAATTTTACTAGATTAAAGAAAAAGATTAGGGAGAAAGGTGGTCGTTGGTGGGTGGTTGGTGCATTCTGTCATATATTTCTCTGTTTGAATATCAAATTATGATAATTCATTCGGAATATGTATAACGTTATGCATTAAAAACATTGTCAAAAGAAATTCTATTTCTTAAACTTAAAATTTATATTTAATTATTTAAAAAATAAACAAATATTCATAGTACATTCTGATAAAAGAAATTACATAACGAACCTATCATTACCAGATGTCTGTTTTGATAACTAAAGACGATTTCACTGGCAGCTGTTTTTGTATTCTTTTTTGTTATCCTTTTACCAGATGGCAGATTGGCTCAATGTTTCTGCCACCTGGCACATTTAGATTAATCAAATTGTATATGATTAGTGGATGCTTTATTTTTTTTTTACTAGACGCTTTAGGTTTTGGTAATCAGAAATCATTCCATTCATTTTTAAATGCTTTTTTTTACCGAACGACTATGAGATTTTGCACGGAAAACAAGATTTCCTGTTACCCAAAATTGACCGTTATAGACATACTGATATTATTTTTAATAAATATATGTTTATCGGTCGATCATCTTTTAAGGATAACGATCTTTCCAGCGGCATTTGCTTTATTCATTTATTTTATTCATTTATTTATTTATTTTTACCAATTCTGGATAATTGACTTTGGAATCTACGCTTTAACAACGAAAACAAATTTTCCGTTACGCAAGTATACCGTCAAGAACACATAAAGACATTTATATGTATATCCTTAATATATCATTATGGACATATACATAAATATAAAATCAAATATAATCAGTATGTCATATCTATCCAAAATTTACCATAAGGGAAATGCTGCAAGTGGGAAAGAGTACTATTATATTTTATTGGATGATTATGTTTTGATAATCATACGATCATTACACTGACATTCCCTTGTATATATATATATATATATATATATATATATATATATAGTGAATTTTTACTAATTCTGGTCAATTGACTTGTCCTCTAACGCAGGCAACTAACAGATTTTCTATTTATCAAAGTTCACCTTTAGTGATATGTTGCAAAAAGGTAGTGAGTAAGCAAATGTTATTTTGATAAATAGATGTTAAACTAGATGTTTACGTTTTCGTAGTTAGAGATATTTCTATTGACATCTGCATTTTTTTTTTTTTTTTTTGTCAATGCCATTAAATTGACTATATGGCCTCTAACACATATACAAGTTATATGTGTTAGAAGTCATTTAATAAGTTACTTCTTGTTATTATAGAATAACATAGAAATAACTATTCTCATAGGGAAAACTTCTATGAGAATTTACGTGCCTTATCGGCGAAAGTCCTTAACACTTCATCTCAGTAATCGGTCGGTAGGGTCTGTTCTGTCACAATTCCCATTGTGTTAGGATCATTTTCAAAAGTGTTTGTGGTTCACACTATCAGCAAGAATCAAAACTTTTTGAGTTAAAGAACACACTATTTCCACGAACTATTTTTTTATATATTGCACAAAAACAACTGCATATATAAACAAGGTTTGGACTGTTATCTAAAATATTCCTTAATTCTTTCTTTTTCTTCTTGTTTAAAAACTTTGAAAATTTCAATTCATCAGATTAAATCATTCTAAGTTCTTTGTGGTGTAAGGTTTATTATGTGTTTTATCAAAATGACAAAAATTCCTTTTAATAAATCATGGCTTTAATTTAACGTCTTTTTTCTCTGATCTAATAACATTTATAATAGATATATTTGAATACTCCTCAAATAAACTCTCTTAAGAGTTTTAATTAATTTTTATCGGAAAAAGCAAATATAGTACTTTTTTTACAAATAAATTAAATGGAAAGAGCCTTGCATACAAATTAATCCTTAACATCAGCAAAGAATGGTATTTTTGTTTGGTAAAATATTGGTTCAAATCCATTTGTTTCTTAACAAAAAAAACCTTTTTAATATTTAATTACTTTTTGCTGATGAACACGTCCTTTATTTGATTGGCAGCAAGTTTTTTTAATGCGAGAACTTTACAATAAGTTAATATTCATAATTTATTTTCAGTTCTATTTTTTTAATTTCGGAGCAAAATCTCTCAAATGAACCATGTTATTAGATGCCTTAATTTAGATCAGTAATCTTTCTATTCTTAAATAATACTTGACTTTTCAAAAAACATTTTCATGTGGATTAAAGAAAATATTTATTGTTTTTGATAATTATATATTATTTCATAAACAAAAGCTTTTAATCTCATATTAATGGTAAATTTTTCTTAGTCAGAAAGAGAGTTTGTTTGATAATTTATTTATTTAAATGTATTATTATTTCTTTTTTTCTTTACTACCTTAAAAAATATGGTAGGTCTATTAAAAATATATTTTGCGTATTATTGACGCTAATTTATTATCATATAGGAAGAACAATTTTAATCAATAAGCTATATTATTCCTATAATGATCATATTACCCTAACTATATTATATTCCTATTCCTTATATTAATTTAATTTTTATATTAATTTTTAAATCTATAAGCCATATTATTCTTTCATTTGATCTATTATTTCTAACTAACTATATTAGTATTCATATATTAATTTAATTTTAATATTAATTTTAATCGAAACCATATTATTCCTATAATGATCCTATTATTCTAACTATATATTAGTATTTCATATATTAATTTAATTTTAATATTAATTTTTAATCGAAAACCATATTATTCCTATAATGATCCTATTATTCCTAACTATATTTATATTAGTATTCCTTATATTACTTTAATTTTAATATTAATTTTAATCGAAAACCATATTATTCCTATAATGATCCTATTATCTCTAACTATATTTTATTGCTATTCTTATATTATAAATTATATTATTCCTATAATGCTGATCATTAATTAATTAGAAATTTTTTATAAAATATTCATAAATATCTTGTCAAGACAGTCTGAATACTTACAGATTCAGAGATACGATATATAAAGAAATATACGAGATACTTCTTTTTATAGGGTAGGGTTGTCCACCCTACGGTCAACATTAATATTAGACCGAGGCCTAAGATTTAAAGTGGATTCCGAACCCCTACAAACATCCATGGCACCACCGAAACTTCTGAATGAACCCGAAACTTGTTTCCACCAAGAGCTGCACACTCGCCCATTTAAGCCCGTTAAATATTGTATGTCTCTAATTGTAAATGAGTTTTTTGTGCGTGTGTAAATAAAAGCTGTGATTTCTCCAACTTGTGCCTCGAGTATCTCACCCCAACCACACCCAGTAAAACAGTCAAGTTGCCAAGTCGAGTAATAGCCAAGTTGCCCAATCTACACACACAACTTTTAATTTATATCAGCATTAGCGGTTACCAATCTTTAACAAAGGTAACTATTTTCCCATTTCTACAAAAACTTTTTCAATTAAACTAGAATATTTACAAAAAAAAAAAAAATTGAATTTGATATTTTTTTCTGTAACATTTGCCAATACAAACTACTATATCTAAAATTATTTTCATTTCTGCATGCATTTATAGCTTGGCAAAATTAAATTCACAAAAATTATTATTGTAAATCTTTTCACAAAATGTTATTTTATCGGAAAATATATTTAAAATGATAACTTTCATTAAGTTACAAGAATAATGAAATCCCCCAAACCGATAAAATAAATATAATCCTTTACCGAATAACAATCACAGAAACAACGTTCGGTAACGATTAGCTATATTCTTTCAAAAATAATTCGCAATGCATAACAATAACAACTGTAATAATTTTTACTTTCATACAGCGGCATAATACGTAAC
>BPLR01016754.1:0-19956 GCA_021605095.1 Caerostris extrusa
GTTACGTATTGCTTGACTTTCTTTTGTCTCTGTAAAATAGACTTTATAAGTATTTAGGCAAACCACTTTTATTAAATTAAAAACAGGTTATATGTCATAATTCTTGAACTTTTTATGTATATACGAAGATATTATAATGCAAAGTAAAATTAAAATTACCTATAAAAACGAAGTTTATTCATTACGTTTTGTTATTTAAACTTCGCCACTTCTATTATTTTAATTTTATTAATTTATTGTAAAAATTTCCAAGAACTTTAATGAATTTCTAATGACTTTTATTTCAAGAAATTACCTCACTTCGATATTGCGATTTCTTATAGCATCATTCGAAAAAAAATTAAGTACAAATGAAATTAAAATAAATCACAGGTAACCCAATTTATATATTAAAGTATGTATTTTCATTAAAAACATGCAAAAATGTTTTTTCTCGGAAAATATGTTTTTGAGGATTCTTTTTCCAAATTTAGATGCTCGTCAATTCTTTAAAAATTAAGCTAAATTTCTTTGTTCACTTTTACAAATTGCAACGGCTTCTATTAGGCAAAATGTATTGTGATTATGTTCGAAAGCTTTGTTTTTACAGATAGATTGGTTTAGTTTGTCGCTCTACGATCGTTTTATAAAGCACACTTTAGGCTAATTAGACAGGGACCTACAATTTAACGTGGATTCAGACACCAATGAAACATCCATGCCACAGCCAAGATAAGAACTTTAGCCTGTGGAACCAAAGGTCAGAGGTGCTAGCCAGTGGCCACCAGGCCTGCTTTACAGATGATGAAGAATGTATGATCCAGCTGACTTCATACAACGAATTTGTGTTTGCAGAATTTGAGATGCCGAACAGTTGCTTGTAACAAAAGCTTCTGACGTTTAAAGATTAGATCAGAGCATAAAATGCACACTTATTTTTATTTACACATGTCATTTACAAGAAATCTCTTTTATCCACTTTTTACAATTACAACAGCTGTTAGCATGCAAAACGTACAGTGATTATGTTCCTCTCTATTTTTACTTTGCAGATGAATATTGTGATGATCCATATGATGATATTTGTGATTGTGATGGGAATATTGTGATGATGAGAAATTTCAGACTCTGAACGGTTGTTTGTAATTATGACCTGTGACGTGCAAAAGATTCAATCAGCGTATAAAATCATACTAAATTTTTGTTATATTTTTTTATAAATTTATTTGATTATATTTGATTTTTTATAAGCTGGCTGCATAGAGCGCGATTTCATTAAAAGTATCACTAAAACAATCGATCTCACGCCAATTATTGATGAACCCAATCGTCTGGTAAAACAAATGACTACTGTGGTGAGTTGTAATTCTTGTTATTGCCTTTCTTCTTCAGACAATTATCGATGGCGTGGGTGTTTCTAAGCCGCCTTGGAATTCCCATGTTAAAATATAGGTCCCTGTCAAATTAGTCGAATTTTTAAAAAATGACTGTAGGGTTAGGATTTAGGTTTGTTTGTAAGCTCTATGGTCATCTTTGCCCACTAGCTGCAACAAAGACCGGGACCTACGGTTTAAAGTGGATTCCGAACCACTGTAAATGCATCCATGGCATCGCCGGGACTCGAACCCGAAACCTGTGGTTACGAGTGCCAGAGCGCTAGCCACTGGCCATTCAGGGGCCAAATGACTGTAGAGGCAAACCAAATGAATGGCCTTCAGAAAAATACTTTTTCACACTTGACGTTATATTGTATTTTATTTCCAGTGGAGTTATCAGTGGTATAATCCTTTTCTTTTATGTTTCTGTTTCGTGCTCACAATAATTCCTAGCATTTAGCGTTAAGGTCACATGAGGAAAGGTAGCATATTTTAAAGATAATTTTTTTTTGAAGAATCATAAATTTTTTGCACAGAATTCAAAGTAATCATTTAATCACTGTTCTCGGTCATGTGTTCTACATAATCGTCCCTTATACACTCATACAGCCTTCTTTCATTACAATGATCATGATTTCCCCCTCATTGCGCTTTCTTTCTTCTTTGTGTCCATTAAATCAGTAATCAGTTCATTAATTCAGTTAAATAGGGCGCAAATCGCCCGTTTGTTCTTTCATATAAGTCCTTGTACACTCATATTGTCATGTTCCTGCCTTGTACAGCTTTAACTTTTATAGTGTCGTTCATTAGCTTTTATTTCTTCTTTTTTTTATTACACATAGTATTTTGTAGCTCCATTTAATTAACGTTATCTAAAATAAAATCATTTGTAGCCAAAACGTTTTAGCTATTTTTATATATATGGAAAAAAAATTTCAGTTATGAATTGATGTGGTGCATGTGTTCAAAAAAAGTGGGCATCTCATTTTCGTGGAGGACTTTTAGGTGGTAAAATCCTCGCATTTGAATGTCGTATGAGAATTACTCCTGTAAAGCTCTAAAAGTTCTCCAAAAAATAGTTTTTCTGATAAAAAGTACTGCAACTCTGGGATACCTGAGGAACATGGGCTTTTCTGAAAACACTCGGCTTAAAGCCCCGTTACAATCCAGGCCACCATTCGGTGCCAGTGAGAGCATTTTTGAGGAATGCTAAATGGCAAAAACTATATTCTGAACCATTACTAAAGCAGAATTTCCACCTGATTCAGGAATCCTGGAATAGAATAGAAATGGAAATGCTCAGATAACTCCCAATAATCTAATAAGATAACATTTGTGCTTTTAATTGATTTCAAGTCAGAAAATATTTAAACTTTCTAATGAGGATGTGGAGGCATTTTTGATTTAATGTATCCCCACACACACATAAAAAAATCTTGATGAGTTGATGCCAACTGATTTTTCCCAGGGTTCCTGTTTCAGAAATTTTTCAACGCCTTCCTTCCCACAGGCTTTTTCTTTGTGCTCTCTGAAATGAAAAATTTTCTAGCTAAGCACCATCTAACCAATTGCTACATCAAACATAATTTTAATGCAATCAAAAATTTTTAAATACATTCTGAAAAATTTTGTCGAGTTTCCATTTTATCTCTTGATGATGACAATGTCGTATCGCATATTTTCCCTATATGGTGTTTTTTGAAAGGGTATATAAACAAACTTGATATCAATAGGAGGGAGCAATCTGTATACCGCATTACTTAAAACATTAAAAAGTTATTATATGTTTGCTAAATAAAGTGCATTGCACATTAAAATAATTAAAATAAAAAGCTAAATAATGATAAATTAAAATACATTAAAGAATCATTTTGAATTTAATGGAAAAAAAAGGCTGGATATAATCGAGCTCACACCATGGGGCTGTTATGCCTTTCAAAAGAAGAAGCCTGGTGATTTATTAGTCAATTAGGTGGCAAAATACATTACTCATTAGATGGAATGTCTAAAGAAGCTCAGATTTCCATTTTTCCATTTTTTTTTTTTTTTTTTAGAATGAAAGGCATGCTGAAAAAACTTCATTTTTACGGTGTAACATTATATCAATGAACATTCAAACTTCGAGGCAAAACATTATGACTAATTCAATCAACAATGAGGTTTAACTATACTGGCGCAAGGTAACCTTCAACCCTTCTTGGCATGGATTAATACCACTACCTTCATCACCAGTTAATACCCCTTCCACCTGATCACGTGCCTTCCATGTCATCCAGGCGAGTTCATTGCAAAATGTAGGGGTAGTCATAATGTTTTGGGCTCTTGAGTGTATATTTAAAATTATGCAAGTGTCCCGCTGGTAAAGATCATGAATGGCCAAACTGACCCCAAAACATTAGAAAAATGTTGGTTTTGATGGCCATTGAAATGAAGGAATAAAGATTTTAGTCATCCTTGTAAGCGCGTGTGGGGGCTGAGGCACGAGGCGATAACTTCCGTTTCAATTGACGCGTTAATTTGTAGACCACATTGTGTTCGGTTGATGGAATACTTTTTTGACGATGAAAAGCAATAAAACATCATTATTGCATAAATCACTCCGAACATAAACACAATAAAACATATTTGGCACATTCTAGACGGGCAAGTGCTGTCATCTATCGCCTTAATAATAAGAGCTGGAAACAGTTCTAAAGACATGGTGCAGAATACTCTAGTGCCTCATTAATAATGCTAGATTTCATGTCTAATAGATACTCAATATTTCTATCTTTTAAGGAAAATCATAAGTCCCTATTAAAAGTTTTCTCCCGGCAAGATGCGTTGGTTTTATGAAATGCACGAATTCATTTTGTACCAAAAAAATTAAGCAAAATGATTTTTCTCCCTCCATGTGTGATTCTTTTGTTTTACCTCGTCTGTTGGTAACATAATCGACTTCAAAATCATTCTTCATAAGCATCATCTATCCAAAATATTGAGATTTTGACAACTAAGTGACAGAATTATCTAAACTGCATTTAAGAAATTATTATTTCCTTATGTAATTTAGATAATTATATCCTAAAACATACAATTAGTAGTATTTTATAAAACGAAACACTAATATTGTTGTTCTTCAAATGTTGGTTACTTTAAACAGACATCATTCAACGCAAAAGTAAAATATACACTCAAGAGCCAAACACATTATGACCACCTATCAATAACGAGTTGGCCCACCTTTGGAGCGCAACACAGCTTCAACCCGCCTTGGCATGGATGCCACAAGTCCTTGGTAGATGGCCGAAGACAGATTGTACCAGATGTTTAAGCAACGGTCACGCAAATCCGATATATTGCGAATTGGTGGTTTTGAACTCTGAGCTGCCGTCCCAGGACATCCCAAATGTGTTTTATCGGATTGACATCCGGTGAGTTAGGCGGCCAGGACATTAACTGGAATTCAGCATCATGTTCCTGGAACCACTCCAACACAATTTTTAGTCTTGTGACAAGGGGCGTTGTCCTGTTGGAACATTCCATTTCCAGTTGGAAAAACAGAGAGGACATGTAAGGTGCAACTGGTCACAATGATGTTCAGATACCCTGTAGCATTCCTGGTCTGTTCTACCACAACCACGGGTCCCAGAGACGCCCAAGAGAACGTCCCCCAAAGCATAATACCGCCACCACCGGACTGTGTTTGACCTACTGTACATTGAGGGAGCAACTGTTCGCCTGAAGACGGCGTATCCTGACACGGCCATCGGCGTGATGAATGACAAACCATGATTCATCTGACCAGGCAACTCTCTCCCACTGATTCGTGGACCAGTCACGATGTTGCCGGTCCCAGCGCAGGCGCAGTTGGCGATGACGCTTGGTCAGCAAAGGCATACGAGTGGGACGTTTTGCTGCGTAGCCCCATATCCAACACTGTCAGCTGAATAGTGTGCTCCGATATTATTCTACTTGGCCCTGCATTGTATTGGGCTTTCAGCTGAGCCACTGTCAGGCTCCTGTTTTGCTTCACCATGCGAGTCATCTCCGACAACCTTTTTCTTTGATAGCGTGTGGACGTCCAACACCATTAAGATACACTGCTGGTTTCACCGTCATTCTTCCACTTTGCATAAGTACCACCAACTGTAGATCGCAAACAACCCACACTAGTCGTGCAGTTTCGGAAATACTTGTTCCGATCCTTCGAGCATTACAATCTGCCCTCTATCAAAGTCGCTTAGATCCGCAGCCTTTCCCATCCCACACAGAAGTAAGTGAAATAATGATTCTTCAGACTCTCCAGCAGCGGTTAAATACCACTTCCACCTGATCACGTGCCTTCCACGTCATCCAGGCGAGTTCATTGCAAAATGTAGGGGTGGTCATAAGGTTTTCGCTCTTGAGTGTATGTAACAGATTCAGCGTTACCCATGGTGCAACAGCGGGTGGGCCTGCTACACTGAGTCTACATTTTGCCACCACAGCTGAGAATAAACATCCCCAGGGATGGTAACTCGACGATTTTGTGCCTTCCTTTCTTTTTATTTATAGCAAAAATCTTCATTTGTTTTAAAAATCTTGTATTTTTGCATTAACTTTGTTTCGATAGTTCTTTCTTTAAAACATTTTATAAAAAAGTTTCGCAAAAGAAGGAACCTTTTGCTAATTTTCTATACAATCGGTGATTAAACTATAACAGCACTTTTCAGTTTTTAAGGGTGGAGACATCAGTGGTTCTAAAAATTGGATGGCGATAAAAATAAGATTTTTATTTAAGAAAAAAAAGAATTAATCAAAAGGATTAGTTAAAAAAAAGTTTAAATAATTAAAAAGTTTCCTTTAGGTGCTAGAGTTTTTAAACTATGCTAGAAATGCTCAATAGTACAACTATCAATATACATTAAATATATCTATACAATGTTATACAATGGATCATTTGTTTTCCACGATAAGGACTTTTATAAATTATCCTTTTTTCCAAGATAATTTTATGTTCTTCTAGAAACTTAAATTCAAACAAGGTTGTTAGCCAGGAAACTGATAGTTTGTTTATTTGCAATGTTTTACATGCATTATTCAAAACTTTCTTTTTTTAAAGTTTGGTTAGAAACTATACATTATCAAATTACTTCTTTGTTTAATATTAAAGCAGTTTCCTTCATTTTTTTCTATGTACTTTTTTTTCGTTGCTGTTGAATACAGGTGGGTTTCGTGTTCCCTATTAAACTGGAAAAAAAGGATCCTTTGTAGGCCAAGAACAGTAAAACGAAGGTCGAGAGAGACGATTTACATGTGTTGTCATACTCACCATCAAGTCTCCTCGCGAAGGATAAATCCTAAGGTTATCCTAATCACCTCGTAACTCTTTCTGAAAGCAGTGATTGCAGCGGTTTTGTTATTGGTCTTTGGCACTTTCAGCATTGGACTTTGAGATTATGATTGGACTTTGGCCCTTGCAGCATTTTTTCTCATGGAAAGAGTTTTGGCAATTCCTTTCCAGGAGTGAGGAATATATATTCTTTGACAAGTACATAATAACAACCCATAACTCAAATTTGACAGTAGATAAGCAGTGTTGTAGGTAGTTATATTACGTATAATTAGTGTTTTTGTAATAATGAAAGCAACTTGTCACTGAAATCTTATAGCAGATATTCAGTGTCATGTATAATGAGATTCATGAAATTAGCGAATGTCTGTAAATCCTTCATAGGTCGAAACAATTTCAGATGGAATATAGACTACACCATGAGTTGTTGTATTGTGTTTGGCGATAGATTATGGGCTGAGGAAATGTCTACTCCATTAAGAAATGTGGAAAGCTGACCCTCCTCTTGACGAATTTTCTTAAAGGAGGCTATTGGAAAAGAAAAAGGAGAGTTCTGTCATTAGTCGACAAGAAGAGTCGTTTTCTCTTTTTCGGAATGTGATTAAACAGTCCGGAGTTTCCGTGGTTTCATGTATAGCGCCGTGTGATTTAGACAATTCTTCGAAGATTCGAGAACTCTTAAAATCTTTGTCCTTGGAGTGAATTGTAGTTTTGAATCAAATTCATATCTTTAATTTTCATTTCTTTGTAAACAGAATTCTGTATATATTTTATATATATATATATATATATATATATGGTGTGGAGCATTTCAACCTAAAAGTAAACTGCATTCTAAGTTAGAGAAGAATTTTGATTCGATAAATATTCAATTAATAATAAATGCTAATAAAAAAATATTTTCTTCTTGAATGTTGATAGTGCCAAAGAAAATATTCCATACTAAAACACTTTCCCATTATATGTAAACACTTTTCTCCATACTTGACTATTAACTCAAATCTATCAGTTGATTAAAATAACGAGTTGATAAGCGGGGAAATATTTAGATTTACGTGCAAGAGGACGCACTTGAACTGAGACTGCTTAAATTAATGACACTCAACGTCTGATATTAACGTTTTCTCAGCATGTTTAGAATAACGTCGACTTTAAAGAAGCTCTCCACTAAATAATTATTTTTCCTTAAACCCCTTTTTTCTCTCTTTAGGATTTAGTAAGAAGACTGTATTTTTGTTAAGTGCACGTTAATTCGCCATTATTTTTGAGATCGAAATCTTGTTTATACACAAATTAAAAAAAAATCAGGAGAAACAAAATCGATATTCTTAGCTGAATAAAAAAAGACATACCGCGTTTACTCACAAGTGAAGTGCTCTGGTGTTAATTTCTTAATTATACCCCTTTTCCAGGAAAAGCCATTACAATCTCATTGTCTTTAAATTAATGGAGTTCTTTTCCCCTCGCACGTTATCCGGGAAAAAAAGGATCATTTGTTTTCCACGATAAAGGCTCAGGAGATTTTAAAAATTATCCTTTTTGCAAAGAAAACTTTATGTTCTTCTAGGAAACTTAAATTCAAACAGGTTGTGGGACAGGAAACTGATAGTTTGTTTATTTGAGATGTTTTACAAGTATTAATCAAAAGGCGTTTTTAAAAATTTGGTTAAGGGATAAAAAATATTTCTTCGTTTATTATTAATAAAGTTTGCTTCATTTTCTATGTTTTTTTTGTTGTTATTGAATACAGGTGGGTCTCGTGTTCCCTATTATCTTGGGAAAAAAGATCATTTGTAGGCTAGGAACACCAAACGGAAGGTCGAAGAGATACTGTTTGCACATGTTGTCCCAATCACCACCAAGTCTCCACGTGAAGGATAAATCTTAAGGACATCCTAATCATCTCGTCTCTCTTTTTGAAGGCAGTGACTGCAACTGACGTTGTTACAGGATTTTTTTTGCACGGAAAGTGTTTTGGAATTTCATTCCCAGGAGAGAGGAATGTGTATTCTTTGAAAGTATACAGTAACAGCCCATCACGACAGCAGATAATCAGTGTGGTGGGTAGTTATATTACATACAATTAGGGTTTTGGACTAATGAAAACAACTTTTCCCTCAAATCTGACAGCACATAATCAGTGTCATGGATAATGAAACATCATGAAATTAGCGATTGTCTGTGAGACCTTCATAGGTCTAATACAGGTCGAGACATTACACTATATATATAGATAAATCCATTCACTGTATATATATTATATACATATATATATATATATATATATATATATATATATATATATATATATATATATATATATATATATATATATATATTATATATATATATATATATATATATATATATATATATATATATATATATATATATATATAATATATATATATATATATATATATATATATATATATATATATATATATATATATATATGATGTGGGGCATTACAACATAAAAATAAACTGCATTCTAACCTAAGGAAGCCTTCTTATTGTTAAACAGTTAATACTCAGTGCTAACAAAAAAATGATTTTCTTCTTGAATGCTGATAGCGCTAAAAAGAAAATATTCCATTCTAAAACACTTTCACACACATTATATGTAAACACTTTTATCTCATACTTGACCATTGACTCGAATCTTTCAGTTAATTAAAATAACGAGTTAATAAGCGGGAAAATATTTAGAATTACGTACAAGAGAACGCACTTGAACAAAGATTGTTTAAATTAATGACACTCAACGTCTGATATTAATGTTTTCCCAGAATTTTTAGAATAACGTTGTCTTTAAAGGAACTCTCCACTAACTAATTATTTTTCTTCAAACCTTTTTTTTTTTTTTTCTTTCAGGATTTAGCAAGGCGGCATTTCTGTTAAGTGCATGTTAATTCACCTTTATTTTTGAGATCGAAATCTTGTTTATACACAAATTTAAAAAAAAAAAAAACGGGAGAAACAAAATCGATATTTTTAGCTGAATGAAAGACATACCGTGTTTACTCTCAAGTGAAGTGCTCTGGTGTTAATTTCTTAATTATACCCCTTTTCCAGGAACAAACCATTAGAATCTCATTGTCTTTAAATTAATGGAGTTCTTACCCCCCTCGCACGTTATCCTGGAAAAAAGGATCATTTGTTTTCCACGATAAGGGCTCAGGAGATTTTATAAATTATCCTCTTTCCAAGACAATTTTATGTTCTTCTAGAAAGCGTACATTCAAACAAGGCTGCTGGGCTGAAAACTGATAGTTTGTTTATTTGTAATGTTTACATGCATTAATCAAAAGATTTAAAAAAAAAATTTGGTTGGAAGATAAATGTTATTAAATTATTTCTCTGTTTATTATTAAAACAGTTTACTTCGTTTTTCTACGTCCTTTTTTCGTTGTTATTGAATACAGGTGGGACTCGTGTTCCCTATTATCATGGAAAAAAATTTGTGTGCCAAGGACAGCAGAACGAAGGTCGATGAGAAATGGTTTATACATATTGTCCTGTTGCTGCTGTTTCTTTTCCCACTTGGTCAACATCAACATCTAGATCAAGTCCAAGAACCCGAGTGGTGTCATGGAAGGGGGGGGTAGCTTCTGTTGTGATGGAGCAGAAATCTGACTTGGCTCCGTGAAGCTGAAGAAGGAGGGCTAGGGCTTTTAGGGAGGGACCTTTAGAGGGAACTACCCCTTACTTCCGTATCGTATCGGAGAAGACCCAAAAACTCCCATCAGGTAGTACAACTAACAAAGCAAGATACTGAATATCCCAAAGTCATCGAGTCTCCTCGGTTTCTGAAACAGTATCTACAACAAAACCGCCACCGGATTTTACCTCGCCCCTATACCGGATCTAACCGCCACCATGTCTCTTCGTGAGGGTTAAATCTTAAGGCTATCCTAATCCTCACTATAACTCGATTTTACCTCACCCCTATACCGGATCTAACCCCACTAAGTCTCTTCGTGAGGGTTAAATCTTAAGGCTATCCTAATCTCCTCGTCTCTCTTTCTGAAGTAGTGACTCCAACACACGCCGCTAGTGGATTCGAAATTTGGCCCCTCTTGCCCACTAGTAGCGCACTTTTCAATTTGGTCAAGAATTGGTTTCTATGTACTTTTAATAGTTTTATTGGCTAACTTCCACAAAATATTTAATACGTTTTTGTCCAATACAATGATTACAATGAGCTTCTATGCCGTCATGCAATCTTACAATTATATATGATACTTATTTCTTACTGTCTATAAAATATCTTTATTGCTTATGGTTCAATAAAGATAACTATTCACAACATTTGATGGTTAAATGCAACAGGAGGCAACATTTTTCTGACTGAGAAAAAGTATTGAATAGGCTATTAAACTCCTATTCTGAGGCACTCTCCTCCTCTATAAACTCCTATTCTATATTAAACTCCTATTTACATGCTTCATTGAGCATGTTCATTCAAGTTTTTTCATCGTGCCGAATGGAAGGTATTTCCAGTCTATGGATTTATCGTGCCAATTCCCGTCACATAAACGAGAAATTCAGTTCTATATAATCTCCATATGTTAAACCATGCACCTCTATTCGAAACTTATCAGGTCATTCCATTTAATTTATTTCATTTTGATATGTACGCATTTATATATTTCTCGATCCGGATAGGAAAATAATTTGATACTAATCTTGTGGTAAATTACCAACAGTCAGCAGTCCCAATCAATACTACTGATATTCAGCTGTCACGAGAAGAGCTTTTGATGATTATTTTTCATGCTTAAATAATACTGGTTCGTAATAATAATTCATGTTTTAGCATAATTTAAAAACTATAATACATAAAAATTCAGTTTTTCTCTTACAATTTATTATTTCGTTACAAAAAATTTTTAACCAAAAATTTTGGAAAAAAAAAAGGCTATCAATAATTTCTTAATTAAATTTAAATTTATTTTATTAACGCAATCAAGTTTTCTCGCCACTAGATGGCGCCAGTCGTAAAACTGATTAGCGCCAATAGTTAAATTATTGAAAAACAAATAAATAGGAAATATAACAAACAGTATTGCTTGCTAATTTATTTTTCCAACTATTATTATATTCTTAAAAATAAATGCTAACACACTGAAAGTATGAAAAACAAACAAACACAAATAAAAAACACGGGGTTTCTTAGAAAAGAATAATTAGTTCATTTAGCCAATTGAGGTAAGTTATTTAAAATCTCGAGTCTTTAATTCTGTGCAGATATTTTTTCTCAACACAATTTACCAAAAATAAAAAGTGTTTTATTTTCTATAACAGAGCAAAATTGAGTCTAATATTCTAGTTTTCTCTACAAAAATGTGAAGATTTATATGGTGGTGATGTATGGCGACGATAATTCCTTAATTAATTAATTCAACCCGTAATAAATCGCCAATATAATTCTCCTAACAACCGGCAGTCGTTGTCTGGTTACTTATATACACTTGCCACTGCAATCTTGCTATCATTTAATTAATAAGAGGCCATACTAATAAAAAAAAGAAAAACTTTGATTTCAAAGATATTTTTCACAAAAAACTAACGAATTAAATTATTATGATATTTAAACAAGGCATCATTAGATGATATACAGGGTGATTATAATTAACTTTCTGACATTTAAAATGTTGTAAAAAAAAAAAAAAAAAAAAAGAACTACTCGTCACAATGAGTTCAAATTTGAACTGAAGATACTTGAAAAAGGGATAAACGGTATATCATCAAAAAAAAAAAGTTAAAAAAAAAAAAAACTTCCACCAATTTTTCCTATCCCATTTGGTATGACCTTTGAAGTGGTGGACGGGCTTTCCACTAACAGTGTCACAACTGTTGAATGACTTGGAAGTAATTTTTTCGTCAAAAAACCGAAACAATCAAGCACACAGTCAAGTCTGCAGTTGGTTTAGTGTGTATCTTATGCCAAATACGTTGCTTAGATTCAAAACATCATTGGCAGCCGAATTCACTTTTTTATGCCGCTTACAGCGCAATCTATTAATACATTTTGGAACGTTTTTTATTGCCGTACAGTTTCCCCCTTCTTCGAGTATTTTCAGTTCAAAATTTGAATTCATTGTGACGAGTGGTTCTTTTTTTGCATCATTTTGAATGTGAGACTTTAATTATAATTACCCTATATAATAATATTAAGCATAAAGATTAATTATTTTCACAGAAAACCCCAGAAAAATCACATACTATTTAAAATTACTTTCTATTTATTATGGAACGATTTCAATTCAACAGATTAACAAGATAAAGCTTAAAATTCTCTCAAGAATATTCCTTTTATTAAAATACCTACCCAAAGCCCATAAACAGTGGGTTTCATTATTTCCTTTTATGCGCATAACCGGAAAATTAACTGCCCTCTGTCGAGCACCGTGAATACGGGCAATTTCCTGCCATTAATCGAGTTATCTCTTAAGAATATCTACAGTAAGTAAGGAACCGTGTTCACCAAGTCGTAATGCATCGGATAAAAACAGATTACTTAAGAGGTAAGAAACTCCCAGTGATGATCATTTAATATTTTATCCTTTAATCAATAAAAGTGCTACTGAAATCTAGAATATAATAAATTAAGCTAGCTCTTAAATTCTCTGTTTAATAACTGTAATCACTTAGTATGATCCAAATATATATTAAGATATTCATATGGATAGTTGTAAAAATATTTGACAAAAATATCTATTGCAAAAGAAAAATAATCTTGGTTAGCAGGAGGGGTGAGGTTCGAATATATTTGAGGCGCTCATTGCAGTCACTGCTTTTCAGGAACGAGGAAAGATAATGACGATTATTACAAATTGTATACAGCGTCTGCAATCCATAATTAAGTTGCCTGGTGAAAATTGCCAGGTTTTCTCTCATACTGCACGGAAATGCGTGTCATTTATCCTTAAAAGTTTTCATCTCATCACCTTCAAAGGAGCATGAGTCTCATCATCATCATTGGCGCAACAGCCCATGGCGGGTCAAGGCCATCTGCCTACTGGCAGAGATGACCTTGACCCGCGAGGCCTGGCCCTGGAGATGTTTTCTTTTTAATGTGTAAGGTTGTCAGCTTAACGCTCTACAGTCATATTAGACCGGGATCTACGTTTTAAAGGGCATTCCGAACCCTTACAAACATCGATGGCCCCACCTGGACTCAAACCCGAAACTTGTGGCACAGAGAGCCACTTCGCTATTGCCAGCAAAGGAATCTGTTTCAAGGTGCCATTAGTGCTGACTTTGTTTTTACGGTTAATGACGCTAATTCATGTCGGACTCGTTCTTTGGACAAGTTTCTAGAAATGAAAGATATTACTTGAATGGATTTGCCAGAACATAGATATGATTTAAATCCCGTAGAATATGTTCGGGATGCTTTGGGGAAACGTTTTTGTGTATGATTACAAGAACATGTTGGAAAACATCTGAAACTGATGCACTGCTATTCTTTAAGAAATGATCAACTTTAAGTAACAACTACTAAGTAACGGACGAAGGAGAACGTACGGAGAAATCCCCTGGCGACTGCCTGGATGTTTGTGAGTGGTTCGGAATCCCCGTTAAACTGTAGGTCCCGGTCAAATTAGCCTAAAGTGCGCACAAAATGACAGTAGAGAGACGACAAACCAAACTAGTACGGAGAAAGGGTGACAAGCAGTTAAGGAAGGTAGTTTTTTCAGGGACATCTGTTTATTACTCTTCCTCTTGGGCAGATAAACATCTGTACCAACGCGACGGAGCTGCTTCTGTAAAGCCCTTTTAGTACGATTTCATTTGTATACATTCATTCCTTGCATTAGTATGCTTTCTTCATTCTTTAAATACCAAAACACTGTCTTTGTATTCTGAATTCCATGTCCCTTCGATAATTCTTGCGGAGGTATGACGGGAAAAAACTTGCAGTTTTTTCAAATTTTGTAATCCAGTGTAATTTCATAAGTTTTTGTATTAATTTTTAGTTATTGACAAAACTTCTTTAATTCGAAGGTTTTTGGATAGTTTGAGATGGATTAATTAAAATTTTGTTAATATAATATTAATATTATAATGAATTTTATTAATATTAAAAAAATTTTTTAAATTAAAATATCTTCTTCCAACAAATTTTCGGCTATTCCGGATTTATTATTCCAATGCTAAATAAAAACAGAAAATATCTTAAAATAAAATAACATTGGTAGATATGGCGTCCTAATAATAAGCACTTTGGTATTGGGGCGTTTAAATATTTAAACAGGAAATATAATTAAGCAAAACTCTGAAGCAAAGTGCAGTATTACTTAATTAATTTTATCGTTGCTAATAGCAATGTCTTTCACTATGCTACTATAATGATATATAATTTTTGCAAGTTCCTTGACCTTCAAAATTAATCTACTTTTAATGTAATAATCAAATTTATCACTACTTTTAAGGAAATATACTTGATTTTGACAGCAGTTTCACATTTCAAAGCTCGGTCCAACTATTTTTAAGATTGACTAGTACGTTTTTAGATTTTAACAACCATTTTAAAGCATTTTTTTAGTTTTAAAGGAGAAAGAATGTCATCTCTAGAGAGTATTTCTACGATAAGGAAAGACAGTGAAGAACGATCGGCACCTTGTTTTCACCAGTTTCCTGTCTGTCAGGAAGTGCGAAAGCCAAAATGTTTAGATACCGAGATTCGCATCTGTTATCAGTGAATATCGCAGAAAACACTTCCTTAGATATAAAGTTGGAAAGATACCTTTCTATAGTTGGCACTTTCTATGGTTTTCGAAAGAATCTTTCAAAGTGATTTATCACAGTTTTCAAAAGCAATTTATTTATTTATTTTGTTGAATATCGAAAGACCTTTCGTTTCACTTATATATACCACTAAATAAGCAATAAAAAAGAAAGGACATTGTCTTGCGAGAAGACTTTTAGGAAGAACTGCCCCATATTTGCGTATCGCATGGCAGAAATTCCGGAAAACTCCCATCAATCTGCCAGACTATCGATAAGAGATGCTTTACACACAATGTCACAATCCCCATCGAGTCTACTCGTTAAAGAAACAGTGATTGCGACGGATACCACCAGCAGCTTCGAACCAGAGCTACCTAAGCTATTCACATACGTGGGCCTTAAGTTGGAGACGGTAATTTAATAGAAACAAAAATAATGCAATACAAAAATAATTACAAAATATGAACTTCTCAACAAGAGATTTAAACATTTCGATCTAATTAACTTTTTTCATTCGGTGATAATTTTAAAGTGATGGAAATATTAATTGTTTATTTGTTTGCACTTTATTTATTTTATATAGACAGCAATCTGGTATGACAGGAGTAGAAAAATACTATAACAAACAGGTTGTACATAACACATATAACAGCACATATAACAACAATAACAGGTTGTGCAACACATAGTTGGAGACGGTAATTTAATAGAAGCAAAAAATGCAATACAAAAATAATTACAAAATATGAACTTCTCAATAAGAGATTTAGCATTTCGATCTAATTAACTTTTTTCATTCGGTGATAATTTTAAAGTGATGGAAATATTAATTGTTTATTTGTTTGCACTTTATTTATTTTATATAGACAGCAATCTGGTATGACAGGAGTAGAAAAATACTATAACAAACAGGTTGTACATAACACATATAACAGCACATATAACAACAATAACAGGTTGTGCAACACATAGTTGAGACGGTAATTTAATAGAAGCAAAAATAATGCAATACAAAAAAATAATTACAAAAATATGAACTTCTCAATAAGAGATTTAAGCATTTCGATCTAATTAACTTTTTCATTCGGTGATAATTTTAAAGTGATGGAAATGATAATTGTTTATTTGTTTGCACTTTATTATTTTATATAGACAGCAATCTGGTATGACAGAAGTAAGAAAAAATACTATAACAAAATATCCAAAATGTAATAATAAAAAGTAAAATAATAAATATACGAAAGGCAATAACATTAACGTTCACATTTGTTCCGTTTGATGGTGAAAGGTGAATTACGAATAAAAATATTTCAAATGATCAGTGGGTAACATAATATACAATCGAGTATTCTCGTGATAAAAGGACAGTGTCTTTTGAGAGGATTTGTAGGAATGCCTTCCCACATTTGTGTATCGTGTATGGAAAAATTCCTAAAATCTCCCAACAAGCAACCTGACTATCGATAAGAGATACTTTACACATAATGTCATAATCGCCATCGAGTTTACTCGTTAAGGAAAGCAATATTTGCAACAGATACAACCAGGGGCTTCGTACCAGAGCTATTTTGCAAGCAAGTTACTCACGTTCATGGGCCTCAAGTCGGGAGAAGGTAATTTAATGATAAACGAAAATTTCTAGGTTACAAAATATAAATCTTTATTCCTTTTTTTTTTTTACCGATCTGATTAACTGCTTCAGATGTGACTGATTATAGCAAAGGGATGGAAAAATGAATTCATTTGTTTGCGTTTTATTTATTTTATAGCCACGGCAATCTGGTAAGACAAAAGTAGAAACATACTACTACAAAATATATAAAATGTACTAATAAAAAAGACAAAATGGTCAATATACTAAAGGCGTTTACATTAATATTCACGTTTGTGTCTTTTGTTGGTGAAGGGTAAGTTATTAACGAAAATATTTCAAACGATTAATGCGTGTATGCATAATATAAAAAGTTCTGCTGGCTTTGCTTTGCACCATTTTCGTCATGAAATCTTTATGGAATTGGCAATTTTGAGCTGCAATCTTTCGGATAAAAATCAATACAGACTAACTTTACTAACTTAATGAAGCAAGGTTATAAAGGACATAGAGAAAAAGCAGAATATTTGCTGATATAAGAACAAATTATCTTATTGTATCTTTCATTGTAGAGGTAATATTGAGAAATTCATGGCAGAATCAGTTAATACACATTTAAGGTAGTTGATTTATAGGCAAAGCTGTATGGTATGATATTTTCATTGTAGAGGTATTTTGCATCAAATATTTTAGAGCTTATTTTAATATTATTTTACTTAAAAATAGTGTATTATGTCTAATCCTCAATGTCCTGCAGTGCGGGACGGACATCCCATGGGTAGTCTACTCATGGATGGAGGAAAAGAGGCGGTTTCTGTGGCAGTTGTTGCGATGGAGCACCCATAGTTAGTAATCTGAGTTGGCTTCGTGTCTTTGAAGAAGGAGGACAGAGCCTTCCGGAAAGACTCTTAGGTGGAACTATTCTGAATTTGAATGTATATGGGAGAAATGCTGGCAAACTTCCACCAGGTAGTTCGACTAACGGGACAAGACGCTGGATATCACAAATGTCCTCGAATCTCCTCCATTTTTAAACAGTGTCTACAACAAAGTCACTAGTGGGTTGAACGTCTGCCTTAATGTTCACCAGCCCCACTAGCCACGAGCCACATTGCACTAAGCCACGAGCCGGGCATATTACACTCATGTCCATAAATTAAGGATAAAGAAGTTCAGGCAAAGAAAAGAGCCAGAAGAAAAACAAATTTGACTTATTTGTAAAGTCTGTTTATTAAACAAAAGGTAAAGAGCATAAAAGATGCTATATGTTTGACATAATTAATAAAAATTGCGATTTTTACACCCTGGAGCAAATTTCAAAAGAATCTATTTACAAAAAACAGTATAACATGGTTAGTATGATGGTTAATATGGGTATGTCTCCCGGACGATGCAATACAGGCCTTACAACGCCTAGGTATGCTGAGTATCAATTATCAATCTGATTTTGGGGAATATTACACCACTCATCAAGCAATGCCCTTCGAAGTTTCGGTTGACAGGTTGGAAGGGGTTGACGGGCTGCAATTCGTCGATTCGTCGGTCAAGCATATCCCACATGCTCTATTGGATTCAAGTCCGGTGGTATGCTTTCCAATCCCATGCGGGTGATATCCTCAATTGAAGGCATTCGTCTACAATGTTTGCACGGTGAGGACGGGCGTTGTCCTCCATAAACAGAAATTCAGCACCCATGGCGCCCGAAAACAAACGTACATGTTGTTCAGAATGACATCCCGATGTATGTGGCCTGTCATCGTTACACTTTCCGAACATGCAGGTCAGTTCTGGAACCAAATAATTCCTTTCTCCCCAAACGAGCCATCCTGCACCACCGTAACGGTGTCGTACAATGGTGTTCTCTTGGTGGTAACGGGTACCTGGCGCTCTCCATATGAAAGTCCGGCGAGAATCAGACTGCAAACTAAATCTGGACTCGTCGGAAGACATCACAAAAGACCACTGTTGCGGTGTCCACAATGCATGCTCTCTACTCCAGGTTAATCGCAGGCGACAGTGTGTTGCGGTAAGTGGAACACATCTGACAGGCCTACGAGCATAAAGACCAATGTGCCCTAAGCGTCTGTACACGGTCAGCCTTGAAACTGTCGTACCGGTAGCTGAAGAGAGCTGACGTGACAGGTCTGATGCTGTGCTCCGTCTGTTTCTTTTGGTAGTAACTGCTAAACACCGGTCCTCATTCGGCGTTGTAACTCCGGGGGCGACCTGTGCTGTAACATCTACTCGCATTAGCCTGGAGATGACACTCTGGGCGTTTCAAGTTCCTCGGATACTTCCAGCTGGGTACGTCCACATTCAGATAATTCTACCACGTAAAAAATCATCCAAATGCTTCCTTCGTGCCATAACTATGCGGTTATTGCACTGAAAGTCTTTAAAGCGCTTGTGAACAATTTTTACTACTTTGCCACCACTCTTATATACCCCTCTCTTACACTCTCGTCATTGTGACGTACTATCCCGCCATCTGGTGGTTTCCTGTAATTTGCATATTCTTCTTCAAGATGTGTGTGATAATTCTACAGGTGAAATTTTTTATTTTAGAGTTCAATTTCTGTGTGATTCTGAATTATCTTAATTTATGGACATGAGTGTAAATAACTTAATTTGTGCCATTATAAATTAGAAATTGAAATGCCAAGAATTCAATTTTCTTCCTTATAATTTTGTAATATTTTACTTGGTACAATAGTCAAGATCACTTAAACTTTAAAATTAAGCATGACCAACGGGCAACGACGGTTAGCATCACAAACACCATCGAGTCTTCTTGTCAAGTCTTTCGAAACCGCGTCTACAACGCTGCAGCCAGCGGATTGAATGTCAGCCCTAATATTCACCCAGCGGCTCGTTGCCACTGAGCGCAAAAATTAAAATAATAATATGGCATAACACTGTGCCTTGAAGCGGTCATTAATCTACATAAAAATTTCT
>BPLR01016755.1:0-36389 GCA_021605095.1 Caerostris extrusa
TTACGTATTGCTCAACTCGCTTCTCATTCTATCACATTTCTAATAATCAATTCAAACCCAGCTTCTACTTACTACTTCTTGCATGCTGTAACTTCAACAAAACTAAATATGACTCTTAAGTGAAAAGAGGAGATTACCAAACAGATATGATAACACGAATGCTTCTGTGAGGAGATTTATCCAATCTTGTTAATTACTGCAGCAAGAGATTTCAGCCGTGAAACGTTCACCTCTGAAAGGCAAAATGCATATTATATTGGACTGCTAATGAACTGGAGAATATTTTCCATCTTTGTCAGACTTAATTGAAGTTATTGATTCATACCGTTCTGAGAAAAGGTACTGAAGAGTTAAAGCCGTGAGTTTGTTTGCTTGCGCTAGATCTGGGTTGTTAGTGCTTTGAAAGTGGAGAGTTGAGAATTTTCAGTCATTGATACTTAATTTCGTTTCTTGCGGAACATATGAATAATTTATATTAAACTATTATCATTTATTATTTTTTTTTGCATGAAGTTCGCGATATTTATAAGAAAATCTGGCTTAACGAAATAACTTAAAATAATTCAGAATTTGGTTGAGTCCAATATTTTTACACATGCAAAAAATAACCATTAATAGACCTCATTCAAAAATAATCTTTAATTAACTATATGAAAAGAATACTTATTTATTCGCCACATGAAAAAATAATCATTAACTCACCACATGCAAAAATAAGCTTTAATTTACTCCCGAATAAAAATATTCATCAAATCACGTGCAAATAATAATTTTTTAATTCACCAAAAATAGACACAGGTACATATATTGAAAACAAATACCAAACTGAAGTTTGTTTATCTCTGTATTGGCTGCCAGATGGAGAAATTTACTATTTTTAATTTTATTTATCAAAATTTATTTCATATTTCCTTATTTTACAGAATCTTTTTAGACTGTACTCTTTTTTCCAACTAAAGTGTAAATTAGAAAATTAAATTATGTTTTTAATTTGATTTCCAATACTCACAGTTGGTACACATTAATCAAAATATGTAATTAGACATAAAAGTGAAAATGAAAATTTCAAAATAGATTTTAATTTAATATTTATATTATGAATCCTTTATTTTTTTATACATGTCCTTAGTTAGAAAAATTAAACATAAATTCAACCATCTGCAGCAAAGTTATTTTTGAATTTAATTAAACAACTTCACTTCCTCATTCCATCAAATAGATTATCAAAATTCTTAGTAATCAATTCAATCTTAATTAAGAATAATTCAGAATTTACTGGTATCTCATATTTGCACCTTTTTTGAAACGTGCAAAACAAAATCACTAATTTACCCTCGTAGAAAAAATAATCTTTATTCACCACTTGCAAAAATAATTTTAATTCACCACGTGCAAAAAAATAATTTTTAATTCCTGAACTAAAAATGATTATTTTTGCTACTTTGCATTATCTAAGAAGAACAAGAGTTCATTTTTAGTTCTCGATTAGAAATTAAATTAATTTTGAATAATATGATACAAGTAGTTTAGAAGTGGTATATTTGGTACATTGATCAAAACCTGTGATAAGACAATTGCAAAATGAAATTTATAAATAGATTTCAATTTAATATTCATATTATGGATTTTTATTGTTCTTATGCATATCCTTAATTAGAAAATTTTGTGAGAAATAAAAATTCTAATCCATCCACAGTAAAGTTTATTTTATTTTAATTAAGCAACTCAATTTTTTCTACTCACAATTAAAATTTAATAAACAATTCAAGCCCAAAGCTTTTACTTTGCTTCCCCTCTAGCATGCTGAAACTTCAACAAAACTAAACCTGACTCTTAAGTGAAAGAGAAGATTACGAAACAGATATGATAAACCCGAATGCTTCAGAGGAGATTTTATCCAATCTTCTTAATTACTGCAAGAGTATTTCTCAGCAGTGAAACGTTCATTTCTGAAAGGCAAAATGCATAATACATTTGACTGCTAATGCAACTGGAGAATATTTTCCATCTTTGTAAGACTTAATTGAAGTTATTGATTCATACGTTCTGGAGAAAGGTGCTGAAGAGTTCACGTCGAGAAGTTATGTTTGCCATGCTTGATTTTGCTGTTAAGGCTCGGAAATGTAGCGCTGATATTTTCATTATTGGATGCAGTGATTTCGTTTATGAAACTTCAGGAAGTAAATTATAGCAAAATTATTATGATTGATTCATTTTCTTTTGTATATTATTTCACATTTACCGCAAAAACTATTTATCTAATCAAGCGACTTCAACTTTTGTTTCTCAATTTATCTCCAAAAAAGTAAATTACAAGAAATGAATAGAAACTAATTCTAGTTTTTAGATTAGGTAAACAATAAACCAATTTATTTACCATGATAACGCATTGTGTAATTCATCTGTAAGTGATTTACTTTTTTACAAACCAAATAAACTCATGTAGTTTATATGAATTTTTAATAGTATAGATTATTTTTTAATCATGTTTTTATTTAATTAAAAAAATATCACTAAAATTTTTACAATTTTTAAGGAAAACATATAAATAAATATTGATCAAATGAGAATATCCTCTAACATACAAATTCATTATTGTTAATGTATTCTTTATTTATATATGCTGTGATTATAATAAAGTCCACATCCAAAATGTAAATATTTTTGGAACTTATAAACTTTTACTAACGTACGAACATTTTTGATGCCGTACCGTTTTCTCCTCTTTCTTCAAGTATCTTTAGTTCAAATTTAAAACTATTCAGATGAATGGTTCTTTTTTACAGCAATGAAAGGGGGACATTAATTAAAATAACCTTGTATATTTTTCCTTTTTTCTTTTAATAAAATCTATTCAATAAATATTTCTTTACTTTTCAGAATACTCTTTCACTTACCTTCGCCTCTGGCAAAGTGTAATTAGAAATTAAATTAAATTTTTAAATTGGTACGATATTTCAGTTTAAAGTGATATATTTGTTCGTTAATCAAACATGTGACACGACACTTGCAAAAAGAAATTCTGCAAATATTTAAACCTAATATGAATTTTATGTATTTTTATTGTTCTTTTGAATATCCTTAATTAGAAAATTTGCTGAGAAGCATAAATTTAATCCATCTACAGTAAAAATTTATATTTCAATTTAATTAAACATCCTGATTCTCATTCTATCAAACTTAATAACTCATCACAAGCCCAGCTTTTACTTACTTCACCTTTGGCATGCTGCAGCTCAGCAAAATAAACCCTCTCTGCGAAAGAGAAGATTACCAAACAGATATGATAACACGAATGCTTCAGAGAGAGATTTATTCAATCTTGCTAATTACTGTAGCGAAAGATTTCAGCCGTGAAACGTTCACTTGAAAGGCAAATGCATAATGCATTTGACTGCTAATGAAACTGGAGAATATTTTCCATTGTCACACTTCTAATTGAAGCTAGATGATTCATAAGCTCTGGAGAAAGGTACTGAAGAGTGAGTTTGTTTGCTTATGCTGTGATATTTTGATTTATTGCTTTGAAAATGGAGTTGAGAATTTTCATTATTGAATATGTAATTTCATTTCTTATGAAACGTAGGAATAAATTATATTAAATTCTTATCATTATTAACAAAATAATTTAGAATTTGTTGAATCTCTTCTTATTTGTTTTAAAACAGGCTAAAAATAATCATTATTTCACCACGTTCAAAAATAATCTTTAATTCACCACGAGCAAAAAATAATCTTTAATGCAATTACGCAAAAAATACAGAGCATCTATCACGTGCAAAAATTAATCTTTAATTCACCACGGTTAAAAATATTCTTTAATTCACCACATGCAAAAAATAATAATCACACTGAATACGTGCAAAAAATAAACATTAATTCAGCACGAGCAAAAAATAATCTTTAATTCATCACCTGAAAAAAAAAATCATTAATTTACCATCTGTAAAAATTGTCTTTATTTACAACGTACAAAAAAATAATTCTTAATCTTTTGGAACTAAAACTATTATTTTAAGCAACATTGTATTTCTCATTTTAAGCATGTTAAAATTATCATTAATTCACACATGCAAAAAATAATCTTTAGTTCACCACAAGCAAAAATTTAATTTATATTTAGTTCACTAAGAGCAAAAAATAATCTCTAATTTCACTACTATAAAAATATATCACTAATTCTCCACCTGTATCAAACTATTTTAATTCAATTAATGCAATAAATAATATATAATTCACAACGTGCAAAACGTGATCTTTAATTCACCACGTGCAAAAACGTGATCTTTAATTCACCACGTGCAAAAATAATCTTCACTCCGGATATATTTCTCCCATATGATACGCATTTGTGTATCAGGAGGTACAAAAAAATCTAGATATAGTTCTCTATTATTAATGAATTGTTATCGCAATGAATGAATTTTCATCTTGTTAAAAATTTTATAAAAACAAACATAAGAGAAAAGTAATAAATGCAACAAACCCCAACTACCATCTTCAATTGCTGCAAGTTGCAATATCTTCTTTTGCAATAAAATATAAAGTATTTATTATATAAAGTATTTTAATAATAATTCAAATATAAGTTCTTTCATATTAATGAATTTTTATCGTAATGAATGAATTTTCATCGTTGAATTTTATAAAAGAATACAAGAGAAAAAAAAATAGTAAATGCTACCTAGGTACTTTGCACCTTAGCTACCACATGTAATTGATAAAATTACAATTTCTTCCTGTTCCAATAAAATATAAAATATTTTTATAATAACAATAATCTAAATATTAGTTCTTAATGAATTTTTATATAAAGGAATGAATTTTCCTAGTGTTGATTTTTATAAAAAAAGTAAGAGAAAAATGTGAAAAAAAAAAACGCTATATAGGTATCCTGCACCCCAACTACCATGTATTGATGGAAGTTTCAATGTTTTGCACAAAAACACAAAATAATTTTATATTTTTGAACTCTAATCACAGTGTGACAGCTCTGATATCTTCATTTTTAATATGATATTGGATACAGTGAGATAGGCTGCTAGAATGCCAACTACATTTCCCGCCTATAGTCCATACTCAAAATATTATTAATCCCAGAGGTTAATAAAAACAACCTAAATTTCAATGTTATATCTGAAAAAAAAACATTTGCTCATAAGCAAGGTATATTTTAATAATAAATGTTGTTATTCACGCAAAACTCAACAAATGAAATTTTATATTGGGACAAAATAAAGACATTCATTCAGGATTTCCCTGCATTGAATGGAACATATGGCTTTTCATTTATTGTTATACAATGCATATAAAATTTACGTTCAGTTTTAGTATCGATAACTTTGGAATGAAACTACATATTTTAGCATTAGAAAGTTATTTTTGGCTTCAGAATGGTAAAAATGCACATCACGAACACTTGTGTAATGCGTATGTATTTTGAACTGATGCATTAAATATAAAAACTTGTATGAATACTCTTCAATACAATGTATATAAAGATGGATTGAAAATGGACTAGTCCATAATGGGAATACGGCGTATATTTATGATGGAAATAAAAGCAGCCATTCGAAGACATCAAATAAATATTTGAAAAATATTTTCTGCACGGTAATATTTATTTTAAAAATTCATTTTCCTTGTTATGGAATAAGATGATTTTTTTTTAAACTTGAGAATGTAAAAGAAATTAAATTAAAAGAATAGAAACAGAACATCATTTAAAAAAATATAAATATACAAATTTTTATAATAAATATATATTTTGGAATGTAATAGAAAATATATATGGTCATTAAATTTTAAACTATGGACACTGAAAATGTAATTCAAACAATTAAATATATATTATTATGTTAATAATTAGCATAATAGAAACTGAACATATAAATAATAAAAATAAAAACATAAAGAATTTTTATAATAAAAAATTTTTAAAATTTAAAAATATAAATCTACATATTTTTATACTAAATATATTTTTGAATATAAAAATATAGTATATTGGTAATAAACTTTAAACTATGAACACTTAAAATGTAATTCAAATAATTAAACTTAAAAGAATAGAAATCGAACATCAATTTAAAAAAAAATATATAATAATGAATCTATATTTTTTTATAATAAATATATACATATTTATTTGAATGTAAATCTACTAATATTTTTATATTTAAAAAAAAATATATCTTTTGAATATAAAAATATAGTATATTGACAATAAATTTTGAACTATGAACCCCTTAAAATGTAATTCAAATAATTAACATTAAAAGAATAAAAACAGAACATCAATTTAAAAATATAAAACGTAATATAAATATACATATTTTTATAATAAACATGTTTTTTAAAATAAGAAAAATAGTATTGGGACAATAAATTTGAACTATGAACCCTTAAAATGTAATTCAAATAATTAACATTAAAGAATAAAAACAGAACATCAATTTAAAAAAAAATATAAAAACGTAATATAAATATACATATTTTTATAATAAACATGTTTTTTTTTTTAAGATAAGAAAATAGTATTGGGACAATAAATTTTGAACTATGAACACTTAAAATGTAATTCAAATAATTAACATTATGTCTGCCCTGCAGTGTTATGAATGAGTTTAGAAACTGTTATGTAGATGCTGCCCCAAAAATAAATGCGTTTAAAAATATATTTTATTTTAAAAAATCTGTAATTAAGCTGACAATATTCCTTGGAAAATTAATGCTTCCGTTTTTGATATTGTAAAAAAAAAATAAATTTAAAATTAAAGGTAAAAAAATAAATTTAAATAATAAATAAATAAACTAGTTATTAATGACATTAAATATAAAAAAAAAAGGTAATGTACAATTTTTCGAAAACGTTTTAATAAATGAAACTGTGAAAATATATCGCAGAAAAACAAAACATTTATTTAAATAAAATAAAAAAGGCATAAAATGATGAGAGGAATATATTCTGGGAATAAACGGGGAAATTACAGTCGCCACTTAGTTGCCCATGGGCCTGAATGGCCGAGTGGCTAGCGCTCTGGCGCTCGGTACCGTAGGTTTCGGGTTGAGTCCTGGCGGTGCCATGGATGTTTGTAGTGGTTTTGGGATCCACTTTAAACCGTAGGTTCAGGTCTAATAGGATCGTAGAGCGTTGCGGGGCATTGTTACTCAGTGGCTTATCTTCAAGTTACACGCGCCCCCGGGTAGTGCAAAGTGAGTAACGTCTATGCAGCTCTTGCATTAAGGCATCCAAGACCAAGCTGTGTAAGTGTTTGGCAGCTGTATTAGAAAGAAAAAAAAAACATAATTGCTCATTTGGCGATTAACAATTCTGCGAAACACTAGAATCTCCGAAACTGCAAGTATCTGTTTCTCCAAAACCTGTAAATTTGAGCAGAGATCTGTATATATATATACATATATATATATATATATATATACATATATATATATATATATATATATATATATTTATATATATATATATATATGTAGGATTATAATTAAAAAGTAACACTTTCAAAATGCTGTAAAAAACGAACTGCTCGTCACAATGAGTTCGAATTTGATACTTGAACAAATGGTACAGCATCACAAAATAGATCCAATGTGTATTGATAGATGGCGCCGTAAGCGGTATAAAGAAAAGAAAATTGAACTGCCAGTGATAATTTGAATCGAAATTATAACGTATTTGGTATGAGTTGAACATTAAACTAATTGCAGTGTTCAATGTGCTTGATTGTTTCGGTTTTGAAGGAAAAAATTAACTTCCAAGTCATTCAGCAGGTGTGACACTGTCAGTGAAAAGCCCATCCACCACTGCTAGGTCATACCAAATGGATAGGAAAAATCGGTGGAACATTTTTTTTTTTTTTTTGACGCCATACTGTTTTTACCCTTCTTCAAATATCTTCAGTTCTAATTTGAACTCCTTCTGAATGATTTGAATGTCCTTTTCCGTCAAAAACCGAAACAATCAAGCTAACATTGAACACTGCAATTGTTTTAATGTGCAACTCATGCCAGAATACGTTGTCATTTTGATTCAAAATATCACTGGCAGCCGAATTCTCTTTCTTTATGCCGTTTACAGCGCCATCTATTAATACACTTTGAAACTTTTTCACGCCGTACCGTTTCCCCTTCTTCAACTATCTACAGTTCAAATTTGAACTCATTATGACATTTTGTAAGTGGGACTTTAATTATAAACACCCCTGTATATTAAAAGACAAGCATTAGTACAATAGTTTTAAAATGATACCATTTGAATTTTAAATAAAAGATTTAAAATAATTGAAAAATAATTCTTAATTCTGTTCCCGCAAACACTTTTAAATTATTTACTACATTTAATTAAATGAAAGAAAACTTTATGTGAGTTATTGGCTTTTCAGAAGTTTGTCTTTAATTTTTATTTTTATTCAATGTGACAGTTTTATTTAATTAAAACAAAAGATTTTAATTTTCTTAAAATACAATAAATTTTGAAAAAAGAATTTAATTTGTGAATTTCAAAAATTAAAATTGTTTTACATCTAATTAACTTTATTAAATTTCGTGTGTATAAAATACATATTGAATTAAAAGTAAAATTAATTAAAATAAAAATACGATTTAATCTAATGAACAATTTGAGTATTTAATTAAAAAATAAAATATAAGGAGTTTTCTTGATGATTGGCTATGTAAGAGATTAAAAAAAAATAATAACATATTCTGTGAAAGATTTGTTTTTCTTATTTTTTATTAAAATTACTAAATAAAAGAAAACTTCTGATTTATGTACACATTTAGTTAGGGTTTGAATATTTGTTTTGCCGTAAATTTATCGTTATAACAGGTAGGCTGAAAGGTTCATAGGCTGACACATAGATGACACTACTAGTATTAAATCCATATGATTTTTATTTAACACTAACCTTCAAAAGACACGTATATAAATTTGACAGCTGTTGCTCTATTAGTATGTGAGTTATAGCATTTTTAGAGAAGCAACTTTTGTAAGTTTGAAAAATTGGATAAAAAGGAATTTCGTGTGTTAATAAAGCATTGCTTTTGGTAAAAAAAAAATACTATTGAAGCCAAGGTTTGGCTTGATAAACATTAATCCTACTTTGCACCAGGAAAATAAAACCGTAGAGAAGTGGTTTGCTAAATTTAAACGAGGCGAAATGAGCACCGAGGACGATGCACGCAGTGGACGCCCCAAAGAGACCGACAAAAACATCAAAAAAAGTCCACAAAATAATTTCTGATAACCGTAAAGTGAAGTTGATTGAGATAGCTGAGACCCTGAAGATACCAAAGGAATGTGTTGGACATATCGTGAATAAATATTTGGATATGCGAAAGCTCTGTTCAAAGTGGGTGCCGCGAGAGCTCACAATCGACCCAAAACAACAACGGATTGATGATTCTAAGCAGTGTTTGGAGGTGTTCAATCGTAATAAAACCGAATTTTTGAGTCGATATGTGACAATGGAGGAAACATGGCTCCATCATTTCACACCCGAGTCCAATCGACAGTCAGCCTAGTGTACTGCACGTGATGAACACTAAAAATGATATACCTTCACTAAAAATGCTATAACTCATATACTAATAGTGCAACAGCTGTCAAATTTATACACGTGTCTTTTGAAGGTTAGGGTTAACTAAAAATCATATGGATTTAATAGTAGTACAGTCATCTATGTGTCAACCTAAAAACCTTTCAGCCCACCTGTTAGTACATCGTTACTCGTTATAGTTTGTCAAATAAATCAGAAAAATTTTAGAAAACGGATATTCTTAAAATTAATCTACATTGTTCAGCTTACTGCCAATCAAAAAATATAATTTTATTTCTTTATATTTTTTATTTGTATTGAACTTCTTTTTTTAGTGTCGCTTAAAATCTATTTTATATACACGTTATTCAATCATTATTAGTTAAATTATTTTGTCTTAATTTTTAGTGAAAGTTTAGCATATACAAATAAACCAGCTAAATAATAATTAACAAACTAACTGTATTATCTCCAGTTATATCTTTCTTATTCTTCTTTTCCACAAACCGGCCTGATGGTTAATAGGCTAGAAGTCTGGTTCGAATTCTGGCTGGGGCATGGATGTTTGTGAATGGTTTGGAATCCACGTTAAACTGTGGGTTCTGGTTTGATTAGACCAAAGTGTGCAAAAATTGACCGTAGAGCGAAATACCAAATCTTTTCATAGGTGCAGCATCCCGTGGTATGCAACGGCTGTCTTCCTACAGGCAGATACAATTATATTATTTAATTAAAAACTATTTTTCATGTATTTATTTTATTAATTCGATCCTGTATTTAATCATGATCATGTGTTTAATTTTTTTTTATTCTTCTTCATTGGTGTGGGAATGGTAACTAAGTGATTAGCATTCTTGCCTTTGGTATCACATATTTCAGGTTCAGATCCTGGCGAGGGCATGGATGTTTGTGAGTGGTTCAGAATCCATTTTAGCCCTCTTTTGAGCGACAAAGTAAAACAAACCAATCCTTCATTGGTGCAAAAGTCCCATGGTGGGATAAGACACAGTCTACTTACTGTCAGTTTTCGAAACATGAAATGTTTTCCTTTTACGGATTGGGGTTATCAGCCCTACGCCAACACTCTATAGTCATATTCGGCCGGCACCTACGGTTTATAGTGGACCCCGAACCACTACAGACGTCCATGGAACTGGCGGAGCTCCAACCCGAAACCTGCGTCACCGAACGTCTGAGCACGTGTCACTCAGCCATCAGGCCCCATTTATTTCCTATTATACATAAATAAATGAAATATTTATATTTTAAATAATTTTTAATTGATCTTTATATATTTTATCTAGCTGGTAATGTAAAATAAATGGTATAAACATGAAAGATATTATCATATTTAATGAGATATTATCATATTTAATATAATATTTATTCAATTCCTTCTATTAGTTCACACTCTTCCTATATATAAATCTTGTTCAGATTTTCAATCATTCATAAAATATTTTTTATTCATCCACTCTAGTTCAAATTCATTTTTAACTTGCAGTGGATGACACTGATATTAATACAGTTTTTTTTTTTCTTCATATATTAATTCAGTAAATAAATTTAATTAATTCATTATATTTGTTTTTTTAGATTTAAGTTGCATATATCTACCAATAGATGGCGCCAGATAAAATTAAAAAAAGGAATGAAAATTATTTACAAAGAACTTTCTGCAATATAGCGAAAATAAAGTATTAATAGAGTTAAATTTTTTTTTTATATTACTTGTTATTTTTAAGGAAATGAAATTTATCCTTGATAATTGGTGACTACAGAGAAAAAGTTTGAAAACCACGATTTTGATATGTTAAATACATGCTACAACCTAAAAGCAATATGGAAGTTTCAAACTTTTCATTTTCATCATTCTAATTAATAAGAAAGTTGAATAGCCTGGACACAGATATTAAAAAGACTATTCGATATTCAATTCCAGCCCATTCACGTTGCAATATGCGTTCCTCGATACGTGAAACGCTGTTATTTGTGAATGAAATGTTATTAGATGCTAAAGCACTGTTTTGAATGGGGAAATATTTTCGGAATTTCGATCTAAAATTTCGCGTCGGTTGGTTAGAAAATTTCAATTCGGAATATTTGCTCATAGGAACTGCGTTGCTTTATTTGATTGGAAAATATGTTTCACATATATGAAGTAATGCTTTCTATGTGAGGTAGGTATCGAATTTTTAGGCGTAATATTGAAAGATATAACAAACTCAATAACATATCAACGGATTTCCTAAAAATATTTCAAACCTAGAATTAGGAATAGATTTAATACGATAAAGGTTTGTGTTGAAGTCAAAATTCAAATTTCTTAATAGCGAGTTATTTGCATTTTCAATAAAATGTAACGTAAAATTACAGCAGAATCTCAAATTATCACACAAGTGTAAATAAAATAATAAATAGGATAAGAAGTAAATATTCTTAATAAAAATAATAACATAAGAAAGTAAAATAAAATAAGAAATTCATAAAATGAATATTAATTAAATAAATTAAATTAAATTAAATACTAATTAAATAATATAAGAAAGTTAAATAAAATAAAATAATAAATATACACAAATAAATTTGGATAATTAATAATAAAATACACTCTGGCACTCGGTGCCACAGGTTTCGAGTTCGAGTTCCTGGAAGTGCCATGGATGTTGGTAGTGGTTCGGAATCCACTTTAAACAGTTTTCCGGTCTAATATGACGGTAGAGTTTTGGGCTTAGGACTGACAAATGACATCGTAAAATAAAAAACACCTCGTAAAATAAAAAAAACATCTCCTGTCTCGAAATCTGCAAGTAGGCAGACTGCAGTGGCCCACCAGGGAATGTTACGGCCATGAGGAAGATTCGGTTCGGTTGGTTGTTCTACGGCTATTTTGCGTGCACTTTAGACTAATTAGACCATACCTACATTTTAACGTGAATTTTGAACCATTTACAAACATCCATGCCACCGCCAGGATTCGATACAGAAGCCTGTGGTAAGAAAGGCAAGAGTTCTAAATAGTGGCCATCTGGCCACCGATTTCGATACAGATGTTTTCTTTTCTTAACGGTAACAGTCTTATGCTCTGCAGTTAAGTTAGACCGGGAACTACTATTTAAAGTGGATTCCGAACCACTACAAAGATCCATGGAACCGCCGGGACTCGAACCCAAAACCAGTATCCCCGAGCTCCTGAACGCTAGTCACTCAGCCATCAAGCTCATTCATTTCCTGTTATACAGAAATAAATGAAACATTTATATTTTAAATAATTTTTAAGGGATCTTTATATATTTTATATAGCTGGTAATGAAAAATAAATCGCATAAACTTAAAAGCTATTATCATATTTAATGACCTATTATCATATTTAATATAAAATTTGTCATTTAAAGGAAATGAAATTTATCCTTGATAATTGGTGACTACAGAGAAAAAGTTTGAAACCACTAATTTAATATGTTATATTTATGCTATAACCTAAAAGCAATAAGGCAGTTTCAAACTTTTCATTCCCATCATTCTAATTAATAAGGCGGTTGAATAGCCGTGATAGAGATATTAAAGACTATTCGATATTCAATTTCAGCCCATTCACATTGCAATATGCTTTCCTCGTACGCGAAACGCTGTTATTTGTGAACGAAATGTTATTAGATGCTAAAGCACTGTTATGAATGACGATATATTTTCCGAATTTCGATCTAAAGTTTCGCATCGTTTGGTTAGAAAATTTCAATTCAGAATATTTGCTCACATGCTACGTTGCTTTGATTAGGAAAATATGTTTCAGATAACAGAAGTAGTGTTTTCTACGTGAGTTACGTATCGAAATTTTCGACGCTATATTGAAAGATATAACAAGTTAAATAACATATTAATGGATTTGCTAAAAATATTTTAAACCTAGAATTATGAATAGATTTAATGTGCTAAGGTATTTTAGTAAATTAAAACTATAAATTTTATTATGAGGACCTTATTTGTATTTTTATTAAAATGTAAATTAAAGTTAACGTAGAATCACAATTATTATTATTATTTTCTAATGCAGCTGACAAACACTTAGACAGCTTGGTCTTGGATACCTTAAGGCAAGCGCTGCACAGACGTTACTCACTTTGGATTACCTAGTGGGCGCGTGTAACTTGAAGATAAGCTACGGACGCGGAGTAACAATACCCCCTCAACGCTCTACGATCCTATTAGACCGGTTCCTACTGTTTAAAGTGGATTCCGAACCACTACAAACAACCATGGCACCGCCGGGACTCGAACCCGAAACCTGTGGTACCGAGCGCTAGCCACTCGGCCACTCAGGCCCCAGTTATATAAATATTGGTACATAAATAACTGGATAACGGCATAATCTTATATACTTCAAATGATGTATGAATAACTCTGGGCATTAAATATCATAGAGATCAAATTGCATAGATGGAGATCCTGTCGTAGGATAGCATGTTATATATGAATAAACTATGTTCTGCAATAAAGTAGAAAACATTTAATAAGATTTGTATACAAATTAAATATTAAATTAGCTAAATATTTAATATTTAATATGAATCATCTTCCTGTTTTTAATATTTATTAGAATCAGAGAATCTTTCAAACAAATTACTAAATATATGTTTTTTAAATAAAAGAGACTTAAAATCTTCATTGAGAATTTTTTATTTTTTATTTATTTTTCAATTCACCAAAAAGATAGGTGTATACATTGTAAACCACCAAGATGAAAATGTGTATCTCTATTGGCTGTCAGATGGCCAATTTAGTATTATAATTTATTTATCAAAATTTATTCAATATATATTTCTTATTTTTCTCTTTATAAAATTTAAAATCTTCATAGGGACATATTTATTTTATATTCAACTTTTAATTCACAAAAGATAGACATAGATGCATACTTTGAAAACCACTACCAAGCTTAAAAGTGATATATCTCTGTATCGGCTGTCAGATGGTAAATTTAATATTATAATTTATTTATCAAATTTTTTCAATATATATTTCCAATTTTCTCTTTATAAAATATTGAAATCTTCATAGGGACATTTTTATTTCATATTCCATTTTGTAATTCATCAAAGATAGACATAGTATACATATCTAAAACTACTGTATAGAGGTGTGTATCTCTGTATTGGCTGTCAGAATTATAATTTATGTATCAACATTTATTCAAAATGTTTTCTTGCTTTTCTCATTATAAAATTTTCAAATTTTCATAAGGACATTTTCATTTTATATTCAACTTTTAATTCATCAAAGATAGAAATAGGTACGTATATTGAAACCACTACCCAGCTGAGAGGTGTATATCTCTGTATTGATTGTCCGATGGTAAATTTAATATTATAACTTAATTATCAAAATTTATTCAATAAACCGGGGATTATAATTAAAATCCCACTCTCAAAAGGCTATAAAAAACGGACTTTAAACATAATACTTGAAAAAGGGGAAACGGTTCGGCATGAAAAATCCAAATTGTATCAGTAGATGGCGCTGTAAGCGGCATACAGAAAATAAAATCGACTGACAGTGATATGTTGAATCGAAATGACAATGTATTTGGCATGAGTTGCACATTAAACCAAATGTAGTGTTCAATGTGCTTGATTTGTTTTGGTTTTTTGACGGAAAAAAAATTGACTTCCAAGTCATTCAACAGTTGGGACACTGTTAGTGAAAAGCCCAACCACCACAGCAAGGTCATAACAAATTGGATGGAAATATTCGATAGAATTTTTTTTTTTTTGATACCATACCCATTCATCTTCATCAAGTCCGTTCAAATTTGAACTCATTGTAACGAGTACTAGACTGAAATTAGGATTTTAATTTTAATCACTCTGTATTTTAATTTATTTATCAAAATTTATTTCACATTTATTTTATTTTCAGAATTTTTTACTCTTTGCTCTTCCTTTCAGACAAAATGCAATTAGAAATTGAATAAAATTTGTAATTGGTACGATATTTGAAGTTTAGAAATGATATATTTGTTCGTTAATCAAACATGTGACACGACACGTGCAAAAATGAAATTTGCAAATATTTAGAACTAATGTTCATTTTATGTATTTTTATTGTTCTTTTTGAATATCCTTAATTAGAAAATTTTGAGAGAAATATAAATTTAATCCATCTACAGTAAAGTTTATTTTTTAATTTAATTAAACAACTCACTTCTCATTCTATCAAATTTCTAATAATCAATTCAAGCCCAGCTTTTACTTGCTTCACCTCTGGCACACTGTTAACTTCAGCAAAAAATAAATCTGACTCTTAAGTGAAAGGGAAGATTACCAAACAGATATGATAACACGAAGGCTTCTGAGAAGGGATTTATCCAGTCTTGTTAATTACTGCAGCGAAAGATTTGAGCCGTGAAACGTTCACTTGTGAAAGGCAAAATGCATAATATATTTGAGTGCTAATGAAACTGGAGAATATTTTCCATTGTCAGACTTAATTGAAGTTATTGATTCATACGTTCTGAAGAAAGGAACCGAAGAGTTAGCGCCGTGAGTTTGTTTGCTTATTCTGTGATGTGATGTGTGTGCTTTGAAATTGCAGTTGAGAATTTTCATTATTGGATGGGTAATTTCATTTCTTATGAAACTTAGAATAAATTATTATCATTAATTAATTAAATTATTTTATATGAGGCTGCGATATACATAAAAAAAATTTTGCTTAAAAAATAATTTTCAATAATTTAGAATTTGCTGGTATCTTATATTTCATGTTTTTTGAAAATTATGTTTTACAAAAATAATCTTTAATTCAACATGTGCAAATAATAATCATTAATTCATCACGTACTAAAAATTATCTTTAATTCTCCACTTTCAAAATAATAATCTTTAATTCACCACATGCAAAAAATAATAATCATTAATTCAATACGTGAACAAAAATAAACATTAATTCAGCACGTGCAAAAATAATCTTTAATTCACCACGTGTAAAAAATTATCTTTAATTTAGAACGTGCAAAAAAAAATAATTTTTAATTTTGAACTAAGAGGATTGTTTTAAGCTACATTGTATTTTCATTCTAAGCATGCTAAAAATAATCATTAATTCGCCACATGCAAAACGTAATCTCAATTCACATCGTGCAAATATAATATTTAGTTCACCACGAGCAAAAAATAATATTTAGTTCACTAGGAGCAAAAAATTATCTTTAATTCATCGCGGGCAAAAATAATCTTTAATTCACAAAGTACAATAAATAATCATTAATTTACACCAAAAAATAATAATTTTTAATTTCGGACAAAAGATAATTAGAAAATCCTTTATTAGAAAATTTTTCGTGAAACATACATTTAATCCATCTACAGCAAAGTTATTTTTAATTTAATTAAACAACTCACTTCTCATTCTATCAAATTTCTAATAATCAATTCAAACTCAGCTTTTACTTACTTCACCTCTGTCATGCTGTAATTTCAACAAAAATAAATCTGACTCTTAAGTGAAAGAGAATTTTACCAAACAGATATGATAACACGAATGCTTCTGGGAGGAGATTTATCCAATCTTGTTAATTACTGCAGAGAAAGATTTGAGCCGTGAAACGTTCACTTGTGAAAGGCAAAAATGCATAATATATTTGACTGTTAATGAAACTGGAGAATATTTTCCACTGTCAGACTTAATTGAAATTATTGATTCATACGTTCTGGAGAAAGGAACTGGAGACTTAGTTTGTTTGCTTGTGCAGTAATTTGCTGATGGTGCTTTGAAAATGGAGTTGGGAATTTTGATTATTGGATACGTAATTTCATTTCTTATGAAATTTAGAATAAATTATGTTCAATTATTATCATTGATTAATTAAATTTTTGTATGAGATCATGATATCCTTAAAAATTCAAGCTTAACGAAATAATTTATAATAATTCAGAATTTGGTTTAGTCTCACATTTGCTATTTTAAACATGCAAAAAATAATCCTTAATTCACAACGTACAAAAAAAATATCATTTTTAATTTTGGGCCAAAAATGATTATTTTTTTATTCTATTTTGTATTTTCATTTAAAGATGCTAAAAATAATCATTAATTCACCAAGTGTAGCAAATATTGTTTAATTCACCACGTGCAAAAAATAATGATTAATTCCCCACGTGCAAAAATAATCTTTAATTAATAATGTGCAAAAATAATATTTTATTCACCACATGCAAAAAAAAGAATTTTTAATTTTGGACTAAGATTAATTATTTTGAGCTGCTTTTGTCTTTTCATTTTAAACATACCAAAAATATTCATTATTTTACCACGTACAAGAAATAATCATTAATTCACCACGTGAAAAAAAAAAATAATTTTTAATTCTGGACTAAAATGATTATTTTGAGCTACTTTGTGTTTCCATTTTAAACATGCTAAAAATAATCTTTAATTCACCACATGTAGAAAAATAATTTTTAATTCTGGACTAAAATGATTATTTTGAGCTATTTGTATTATCTAAGATAAACAAGAATTCCCTTCACTTCATTATCTTATCTCTATCTGACCGTATCTTATCTCTAACTCTCTGTAAATTAACTGTCTGTACTGTCTGAATTAATTATTCAACAGTTTATTCCGGAGTTTATTCGTATCATATTTCTATTTTTTCAGAACACCACAATCAAAAACTAGTTTTAAATTCTGGAGTAAAAATGACTATTTTGAGCTGCTTTGTATTTCCATTTTAAACATGCAAATAATAATCATTAATTTACCGTGTGCAAAAAATAATCATTAATTCACCCTCATTCAAAAATAATCTTTAATTCACCACGTCCAAAAATAATCTTTATTTCTGAACTAAAATGATTATTTTGTGCCCTACATTATGATAAATGAAATAGACAGCTAGAATATCAACTGCGGTTCCTGGCCGTAATCAAAATATTTTTAATCGAGAGATTTTAATAACAATCAAGATTTTCAATGTTATATCTGTAAAACATTTGCTCATAAGCAGGGCACATTTTAATAATAAAATGTTGTTATTCACGAACCCCATAACAATGAAATTTTATATTAGACAAAAATAAAGTCATTCATTCAGAGTTTCCTGCATTGAATGGAAAGTTTGGCTTTTCATTTATTGTTATACAATGCATAAGTAAAATTTACGTTCAGTTTTAGTATCGATAACTTTGGAATGAAACTACATATTTCAGCATTAAAAATGTTATTACTTGGCTACAGAATGGTAAATATGCACATCATGAACACATGTGTAATAAACACGTATTTTGAACGGATGCATTAAATATAAACTTGTATGAATACTTTCAATACAAAGCATATAAAGATGGATTGAAAATGCGCCAGTTCATAATGGAATTCAATACGCCGTATATTTATGATAGAAATAAAACAGCCAATCTAAGAGATCAAACAAATGTTTTGAAAAAATATATATTTTGTGTAAGGAAGAATTTATTTCAAATAATTCATGTTTATTATTACCGAATAAGATGAACTTGAGAATGCAAAAGAAATTAAAATTAAAAAATAATAGGAACAGAATATCAATTTAAAAAAATAAATATACATATTTTTATAAAAATATATGTATATATTTATTTGAATATAAGAAAATAATATATTGACAATAAATTTTAAAATGTGAATAGTTAAAATGTAATTCAAATAATTAACATTAAATGGATAAAAACAGAACATCAATTTAAAATATATAACTATGCATATTTTTATATGTTTATATTTATATATATATATATATTCAATATGAGAAAATATTGTATGGACAATAAACTTTAAACTATGAACATTTCAAATGTAATTTAAATAATCAACATTAAAATAATAGAAACAAAATATCAATTTAAAAATATAAAATATTATATAAATATACATATTTTTATAGTAAATATATATTTTTGACATATAACAAAATAGTGTATGGACAATGAATTTTAATCTATGAACACATAAAATGTAATTCAAATAATTAACATAAAAGGTAACGCAAAATTCGCATAAAAAGGCAACGCAAAAAAATGTTTAGAAGGAAATGCAAAAATTCGCTATTTATTATCAATATCTATAAAGTAAAATCATTAAACAACTTAGACAGCAAAAATTTTAATGTACAATTAAATATCCACACAAAATCATAATGTCACAATTCCATCCGAAATGATATTAATTTTTTAAATTTAAAAATAAATTTTTGTATATTTTTTCAATTGATGATATCTATATCAAAAGAATGGCAAAAGAAGCAACAATATCAGTAATTTCATTTCTTCACTATGACAAATAAAAATATTAAAAGATTATATTATATAGTAAAATATAATCATTAGAATAATAATTTTTTAAAAGATACCTTTTTAATTCCTGATAATAGTTTTAAAATAAATAAAAAATAATTAATAATTCTTTTCTCTCAAACACTTTAGAATTATTTATTGCATTTAATTAAATGGAAGAAAACGATATGTGAGTTATTGACTTTTCTCAATTTTTAATTTAACTTTTATTTTTATTTAATCTTACACAATTATTTAATTAAAAAAATTTATAATCTTTTCGTAACTTTTTAATTTTCTTGATAAAATTACAATAAATTCTGAAAAAAAAAACTAAAATAAATTGTTTTACATCTAATTAATTTTATTCAATTCCGTGAGTATTAAGCACATATTGAATTAAAACAAAAAGAATAATTACAATAAAAATTAAAAAAAAAATTCATATAAGCAATTAAGAGTATTTAATTAAAAATAACTTATAAGGAGTTTTCTTGATGATTGGCTATGTAAGAGATTAAAAAAAAAAAAAAAAACAATAATGAACTTTGCCAAACATTTGGTTTGGTTTTTTTTCAATTCCGTCTATTAGCTCACACTCTCCCTATATATATCTTGTTCAAATTTTCAATCGTAAATAATATACTTTGTATTCATCCACTCAAGTTCAAATAATTTTTTTTTTTGAATTTGCAGTGCATGACACTGGTTGTTAATACAGTTTTCCCAAATATTATTTCAGTAATTAAATTTAATTTATTAATTTTAGTTTTTTTTTTCAGATTTATGTTGCATATATCTACCAATAGATGGCGCCTGATAAACTTAAAAATGAATGAAATTAATTATAAAGGACTTTGTGCAGTATAGTGAAAAAAAATAGCAATTGACTTTAAAATTTTTTTTTTTTTTATATTACTTGTTTAATTTAGGTACCTCATACATTTATGGTTTGAATATTCATTTTTCCATAAATTCATCTGTATACTATCAGATAAACCAAAAAAATTAGAGAAAAATTAATATTCTTAAAAGTAAAGTACATTATCCAGTTTCCAAACATTCAAAAGGTATTATAATTTAATTGCTTAGCATCTTTTGTGTATTAGTTTTTTTTTTTTTTTCTTACTCGCACTTTTAAAACTATTTTTATTATATTATTCAATTACTATTAACTAAACTATTTTCATAATTTTCTGTAAATCTTTTGCATATACTAATAAAGCAAATTAATATTAATTAATAAACTAATTGCATTATCTACAATTATGTTATTTAATTAAAAATTATTTTTCATTAAATTGATCATAAATTTAAATGATATTATTAATTATTCAAGTTTATTTATTTATTTTTTAATATTTTGTTATTTTATTTAATTCAGTAACAGTACAGTTCGGGTGCTGATGTCAGAGGGACTATCGAGCTTGATGTCACAGGTTTCTGGATTCAAGTCCCGGAGAGGTGCCATGGATGTTTATGGTGTTTCGAAATATACCTTAAACCTTAGGTCCTGGTCTAGCTTGACTGTTTTGAACGTCTGTAAATTGTTTTATGCGTTTTCCAATATACTGAAATAAAAATTCAATTTGAAATTTCTTTTTGAATATGTAAATCTTAAAAACGGATTTGTTGACTTCTTTAGGGCCTGATGGCTGAACGACTAGCTCTCTGACTCTCGGTATCACAGGTTTCGCGTTCAAGTCCCGGCGGTGACATGGATGTTTGCAATTATTCGGATTTCCACTTTAAATCGGTAGTCTTGATCTTACATCACTGTATGGCGAAGGGTTGACAACCATACACCGTAAAAAAGAAAGCCTCTCCTGTCTCGAAATATGCCAGTAGGCAGACGGCCGTAGTCCACCATGGGGCTGTTGCGCCGATGACGATGATATTTTTTATTTGCATTAATATTCCTTTTTTTGCTATCGCTTAAAAAATATTTTATTTACACGTTACTCGATTACTATTAATTAAATTATTTTATCGTAATTTATAGTAAATGTTGAGAATATGATGATAAAGAAAATTAATAATAATTAATAAACTAATTGTATTGTCATCAATTTATATTCTTTTTTTCATAGGGTGACCTAATGGCCAATTCCAGCGCTCTGACCTTTGGTACTTTAGTCTCCATTCTGGCTGTGGCATGGGTGTTTGTTAGTGGTTCGGAATCCACGTTAAACTGTAGATCCCGGTCTAATTAACCTAAAGTGTACAAAAAAATCACTGTAGAGGTGACAAACCAAACCAAATCTTCTTCATAGACACTGGAGATGGTCAGTCTGCTTACTGCTTTGGCAGATACAATTATATTATGCCATTAAAAATTATTTTTCATGTATTTATTTTATTAATTCGATCATATATTTAATCATTCGATCATGTACTAAATTTGTTTTATTCTTCTTCTTCATTGGTGCAACAGCCTCATGGTGAGCCAAAGGGAATTGCCTACTGGTAGATTTCAAGACAGGGGATATTTTTATTTTTACGGTTTGAGGTTGCCAGCCTACCCTACTGGCAGAATACGAGACAGGAGATGTTTTTTTTTTCGGGGTAGGGTTGTTCAGTCCCACGTCCAACAAGCATGTTAGACCGGAATCTGCGGCTAACCTAAATCATAGTCTTCATTGGCACAACAGACCCATGATCTGGCCAAGGCCGTATGACTACTGGCAAATAATGAGTCTTTTTACGAGGTATGATTGTCATCCCTACGCCCAAGACCCTACAGTCACATTAGACAGGGACCTACGATTTAAACTTGATTCGAATCACTACAAACATCCATGGCACGACTTTGACCCGAACCCGAAATCTATGGCACCGGGCGCCTGAGTATATTTAATTATTAATTATTCAAATTTATTTATGTACTGTTATTATTTTTCTTATTTTATTTAATTCAGTCTTGTATGTTAATTTGCGATTCTGTAATTTCACCTTGCATTTTAATGAAAATGCAAATAAAGCCAGGAAATTTAAATTTTGATTTCACCACAAAACCTTAGCATATTAAGACTATTAATCATTCGATGTTTCAAATATTTTGAATAAATCCTTTGATACCTTATTTAATTCATTATATTTTTCAATATTACATCGAAAATTTCGATATGTAACTCACAAAGAAAATACTTCTTCTGTTATGGAAACCATATTTTCAAAATGAAAGCAACGTAGTTGCTGTGAGCAAAATATTCCGAATTGAAATTTTCTAACCAAATGATGCGAAACTTTAGATCGAAATTCCGGAAATATTTCTCCATTCATAACAATACTTTAGCATCTGATAACATTTCATTCAGAAATAACGTCGTTTCGCGTATCAAGGAATCACATATTGGAATGCGAATGGGCTGGAATTGAATATCGAATACTCATCCATGTCCATGTCTAGACTATTACATTTAATTATTAATTACAATGATCAGAATGAAATGATTGTGACTGCCATATTGCTTTTAGGTTTAAATATAACAAATTAAAGTTGTGGTTTTGAAACTTTTTATCTGTAGTCACATCTTATCAAGGATAAATTTGGCTTCCTTTTAAATGATAAAACTCAGATCAAATATGATAATAGCTCATTAAATATGATAATATCTTTGAAGTTTATATTATGGTATGAGAGATATACGATATATGAGATTTATTTTTACATTAACAGCTAAATAAAACATAAAAACATCCTTTAAAAATTATTTAAAATATAAATGTTTCATGTGTTTATGTATAAAAGAAAATGAATGGGTTCTGATGGCTGAGTGAAGCTCAGGCGTTCTATAAAAGTTTTCGATTTCCCGGCGGTGCCATGGATGTTTGTGATGCTTCGGAATCCACTTTAAATAGGTCCCATAATATGAATTTAAATGACAACTCCACACCTTTTTTCTAGAAATCTGCCAGTATGTAGACGGACAGCCTTGGCCCCACCATGGAGCTGTTGCGTCAAAGATGATGATGATATTTTTATTTTTAATAATATTTTTTTTTTACTCTCGCTTAAAACTGTTATATTCATACGTTATTCCATTACTATTGAATACATTAGTTTGTCCGAATTTTTAATGAATATTCAGCAATAATATAATATAAATTAATAAATAATTATAAATAAACTAATTTTATTATCTACAATTTTAACATTTAATTAAAAATTATTCTTCAGTAATTTGGTCATGTATTTAATTTATTTTATTATTTATTATTCAAATTTATTAATGCATTTTTAATGTTTCCTTATTTTATTTAATTCAGCCTTCTATGATAATTTGTGATTCTATTGTAATTTCAACTTGCATTTTAATGAAAATGCAAATAACGGTAAGAAACTTAAATTTTGAATTCAGCACAAAACCTTAGCATAATAAGACTATTCATAATTCAATATTTGAAATATGTTTAGAAAATCCACTGATGTTTTATTTAATTCATTATATCTTTCAATATTAGATATAAAAATTTCAATATGTAACTCACAAAGAAAATACTACCTCTGTAATGTGAAAGATATTTTCCCAATCAAAGCAACGCAGTTCCTGTGAGCAAATATTCTGAATTGAAATTTTGTAATCAAACGATGCGAAACTTTATATCGAAATTCCGAAAATATTTCTCCATTCATAACAGTACTTTAGCATCTAATAACGTCTCATTCACAAACAACGGTGTTTCGGTATCAAGAAATCACATATTGGAATTGAATATCGAATATTCATTCATGTCCATGTCTAGACTATTACATTTCATTATTAATTACAATGATGAGATTGAAAAGATTGGAACTGCCATATTGCTTTTAGGTATAACATAAATATAACATATTAACATATTAAATATGATAATAGCATTCATGTTTATATGATTTATTTTACATTATCAACTAAATAAAATATATAAAGACCCCATAAAATTATTTAAAATATAAATGTTTCATTTATTTATGTATAATAAATAATAAATGGGGCCTGATAGCTGACAGATTAGCACTCTGGCGTGAGTCCTGGTTCGAGTCCCGGTGGTGCCATGGATGTTTGTAGTGGTTTGAAATTTACCTTAAGCCGTTGGTCCCGGTGTAATATGGCTGTTGAGCTAGTTCTGACAACACACGCCTCGAAATAAGCCAGTAGCCAGACGGCCTTGGCCCACCATTGGGTTGTTGCGCTGATGATGATGATATTATTTGTTTTAATATTTTTTTTTTTACTATCGCTTAAAAACTGTTTTATTTGTACGTTATTCAATTACTATTAAATAAATTATTTTGTCTTAATTTTTAATGAATATTCAGCAATAATATAATGTAAATTAATTACTAATAATTAATAAACTAATTGTATTATCTACAATTTTATCTTTTAATTCGGTTTATTAAAAATATTCATAATTCGACGTTTGAAATATTTTTAGCAAAATTTTAGATCGAACTTCCGAAAATGTTTTATCATTAATAACAGTACTTTAGCATCTAATAACATTTCATTCACAAATAACTGAGTTTCGCGTATCAAGGAACGCATATTGGAATGTGAATGGGCTGGAATGGAATATCGAATAGTCGTTCATGTTCATGTCCTGGCTGTTCAACCTCCTTATTAATTAGAATGATGAGAATGAAAAGTTGGAAACTGCCATATTGTGTTTAGGTGTATCTTGAATATAACATATAAAAGTAGAGGTATCTAAACTTTTCATCTGTACTAACCCTTATCAAAGATAAACGTGATATCTTTTAAGTAATAAATTTTATATTAAATATGATAATGATTTTCAAGCTTATACGATTTATTTTACATTACTAGTTCAATAAAATACGAAAATATCGCTGAAAATTATTTAAAATGAAAATGTTACATTTATTTATGTATAATAGGAAATAAATGGGACCTGATGGGTGAGTTACTAGCGCTCAGGCGTACTGTGCCAGATGTTTCGAGTTTGAGTCCGCCGGTGCCATGGATGTTTGTATTGGTTTGGAATCCATTTAAACCGCCAATGTTGGTAAAATAAATAATATAATTTAATAAAAATTAAAAAAATAAAACAATTTTATGTGTAATATTACATAATGATTATTATATTACTTAATGATTATTTTAGAATATTTTGCATCTGACTCGGAGTTCAGTGGCAACGAGCACCGCTGGTCAGCATTGGGGCTGAAATTCAACCCACTGGCGACTTTGATGTAGACACTGTTTCAAGAAATGTGGTGACTCGATGGCGTTTCTGATGTTCTGCATCATGCCTTATGAGTTAGATTATTGATTGGAGTTTTCCGGGTTTTCTCTCATACGATACGCACATGCGTGGTAATCCTTCCAAGGATGCTTGTAATGATACGGAATTCACTTACGCCGTAGATCCCGGTCTCATATGACCGTAGACCTTCACAGGGCCCAATCAGAATTCTCACCCATATCATTCGCAAACTGCAAAGGGGCTACTCAGATCTAAGCAAGGTGGTCTGGTGTGGTGTAATAGTAGTATTTCATCAGTTTAAATATGCGCTTAATTAGCTTTATTAATAATTATTTAAATTTAATGATGCATTTTTATTATTTTCCTATTTTATTGAATTCAGCCTTGTTTGTTAATTTGTGATTCTTCTATAATTTTACCATATATTTTAATGAAAATGCAAATAACTCTCCATAAAGAAATTTAAAATTTTGAATTCACCACAAAATCTTAGCATATTAAAATTATTCATAATTCAATGTTTCATATATATTTTTAGTAAATCCTTTGATACTTTATTTAATTCATTATATCTTTTAATATTAGATCTAAAAATTTCAATATGTATCTCACAAAGAAAATACTGCCTCTGTAATGTGAAAGATATTTTCCCAATCAAAGCAACGTAGTTCATGTGAGCAAATATTCTGAATTGAAATTTTGTAATCAAACGATGCGAAACTTTAGATCGAAATTCCGAAAATATTTCACCATTCATAACAGTACTTTAGCATCTAATAAAGTTTCATTCAAAAGTAACGTCGTTTCGCGTATCAAGAAATCACATATTGGAATGCGAATGGGCTGGAATTGAAAATCGAATACTCATTCATGTCCATGTCTAGACTATTACATTTAATTATAAATTGCAATGATGAGAACGAAAAGATTGGAACTGCCATATTGCTTTTAGGTGTATCTTGAATATAACATATTAAAATAGTGGTTTGAAAAACTTTTATTCTGCAGTCACACTTTATCAAGGATAAATTTGATATCCTTTAAGTAATAAATTTTATATTAAATATGATAATTGGTTTTCAGGCTTATACGATTAATTCACATTACTAGTTCAATAAAATACGAAAATATCGTTGAAAAATTATTTAAAATGAAAATGTTACATTTATTTATGTATAATGGGAAATAAATGGGACCTCATGGGTGAGTGACTAGCGCTCAGGCGTTCTGTGCAAGAGCTGTCGTGTTTGAGTCCCGCCGGTGCCATGGATGTTTGTATTGTTTTGGAATCCATTTCAACCGCCGATGTTGGTAAAATAAATAATATAATTTAATAAAAATTAAAAAAATATTTATGTGTAATATTACATAATATATTACGCATAAATTATATTACTTAATGATTATTTTAGTATATTTTGCGTCTGACTCGGAGTTCAGTGGCAACGTACCGCTGGTCAGCATTAAAAATGAAGTTCAAACCGCTGGCTGCTTTGATGTAGACACTGTTTCAAGAAATGTGGGGACTTGATGGCGTTTCTGATGTTCAGCATCATGCATTGTGAGTTGGATTATTGATTGGAGTTTTCCGGGTTTTCTCTCATACGATACGCACATGCGTGGTAATCATTCCAAGGAGGCTTGTAATGGTTCGAAATTCGCTTTACGCCGTAGGCCCCTGTTCTCATATGACCTTGGACCTACGCAGCGCCCAATCAGACTTCTCATCCACATCATTCGCAAACTGTAAGCTCTAGGTATAATATAGGTCTGGTGTGGTGTAGTAGTATTTATTAGTTTGATTATGCAGTTGATTTACTTTATGATTAATTATTCAATTTTATTTATACATTTTTAATATTTTCTTATTTTATTTAATTCAGCGTCGTGTGATAATTTGTGATTCTATGATAATTTTATCTTTCATCTTAAGGAAAATGCAAACAATTCTAAGAAATTTAAAAATTTGATTTTACCTTAGCATATTAAAGCTATTCATAATTCGATGTTTCAAATATTTTGAGGAATCCTTTGATACCTTATTTAATTCATTATAACTTTCAATATTATATCGGGAATTACGATACGTAACTCACAAAGAAAAATGCTACTTCTGTTATATGAAATATATTTTCAATATCAAAGCAATGTAGTTCCTGTGAGCAAATATTCTGAATTTAAAATTTCTAATCAAACGATGCGAAACTTTAGATCGAAATTCCAAAAATATTTCACCCTTCATAACAGTGCTTTAGCATCTAATATCATTTCATTCACAAATCAAGGAACGCATATTGAAATGTGAATGGGCTGGAATTGAATAGCGAATAGTCATTTGTGCCCATATTCAGACTATTCCAGTTCCTTATTAATTAGAATGATGAGAATGAAAAGTTTAAAACTATCATATTGCTTTTAGGTTGTAGAATAACTATAACATATTAAAGTAGTGGTTTTCAGAATTTTTCTCTTCAGTCGCTCCTTATCAAGAATAAATTTGATTTCCTTTAAATGATAAATTTTATTATTCATTAAATATAACAATAACTTTCAAGTTTAAAAGCTTTATTTTACATTACCAGGTAGATAAAAATATAAAGATCCCTTAAAAATTCTTTAAAATATAAATGTTTCATTTATTTATGTATAATAAGAAATAAATGGGCCCTGATGGCTGAGGGACTAGCGCTCTTGCACGGTTCTATGTGTCTGGTTTCGGATTCGAATATCGGCGGTTCCTTTAAAAAATGAATGTTGCTATCATTGATAATCATACCAGATGCCAGTCACATTCTCGAAATTCATACGTAGTTGGTTATCACTCATCTGGACAAGCTGGGACCGACACGAAACAAGTAATATAAAAAAAAAATTTTAAGTCAATTCCTCCTTTTTTGTCATTATATAGTAGAAAAGTCCTTTACAGATAAAAGTTGAAATTTTCCTCTTACACCTGGCGCCATCTATTATTAGATATATGCAACTAAAATCTAAAAAAAAAAATGAGATTAATTAATTAAATTTAATTACTATAATAATATTTGAAAAAACTGTATTAACATCCAGTGTTCATCCACCACAAGTTTAAAAAAATGCATTTGAACTTGAGTGGATGAATAAAAAGTGTTTTATGAACGATTGCAAATTTGAACAAGATATATATAGGAGAGTGTGAGCTAATAGAAGGAATTGAAAAAAAGTAGATAACAGGGAGGAGAATCTTGGATGGCCTTATAATTCGTCAACTGCAATTGCTAGTTTAATGAAAGATTTAATCGTCTGGTCTCAGAGCCGAGCAATCAGTGTGAAATGTAATTTCATTAGAGAAGAAAGTCGTACTTTGCTGAGGGCCACATTTATTTTCCCTTTTCTTTTTAGTCTGTCTAGGGTCAGCTATTTTTGTGCTATATGTACCTTTTCTGCACTATTTATAATTTTTCACAAGGGCGATCACATTCCAATAAAACAACTGTAGGTGATGTCATTTGGAATTTTCGAAATTCTCTCATTATAATCCGTAAGTATTAGAGTTGTGTTATATATCAATATAAATATTATCCTTATTCAGTTTCTACAAAGTAAAAGAGGGGTCTTCTAAGAAGGATTATAACATAAAATATATTTGTAAAAAAAAATAAGTATAAAATATAAATATTTGATACTTACAAATTAACTGTATGATCGCAATTGATGGTTCGTATTATTCATAACGAGTATTAATATCAACGGTTGATCGCCTGGAGGAAAATTTTCTGAAAAATACTTTCTGCCCGATGCAAAAACTTGAGTCACATTGGTCAATTGTATGGGATTATTACAGTAGTATTCAAACAAAATGCAAAATGCAAAAGTATGCAAATGCAAAGAACATTTTCCATAACGGACATCTATATGCAATAATAACAATGGCTGCGATCAGCCACTAACATGCGGTTAATGCGCAGGCAACAAATATTTTATTATCGGCATACTTTTGGAAATTTAAATTCATAAGCCCTAAAGCATTTAAGTTTTAATAATTATACGATTATAAATATAAATGAATATAACGCTTTTAATATGAGGAATGGTCAGTTCCAAAACAATAAACATAAAAATGTTAATAGCTTCACTAAATAAATGTCCAAAATTCAGATTCAGTAAGAAATGATAAATAAGCATTTTTGTTATCCAGTTGATTTGCAAAACTCCTTTATGATGTGTGAATATATTTTACTTAATATTTCCTCACATAACATAGACAGTGAATGAATATAATATACAGTGGTAATTAAATTAATTTTTCATAATCATAAATGATCCTTAGATAAACTTTTCAGAAAATATAATCAATAATCAATTTAAATTCTGGATGACAACGAATAAAAATTTAACATAAGCATACGACTTCATGATGGTAAATTATTAATATCATCACATATTTCATGTAAATTTTAAACATACCATTTTAAAATAATATAACAAAATGTTTATTATAAATAGGAGCTTTCGAACTGAAAGTTTCTAGCAGTATAAGAGGATATGAACCTTTTTAAAAATAATTTTATTCATTTATTTTTTTATTACAATGGAATGTTTTACTACAACTATAACACTAGGTCTTATGCAACATAAAAGAACAAAATAATAAAATAATAAATTTCCCAGAAATTCAAAACCAATTATAAACAGCTAATTTATTCTGAATCACAATTTGTTGACAAATTTACTACAGTGACCAAACGTAATTCCGGTCCGAAGATATGAATTGCGATTCGGATTTGCCTTGAACGGTTCGTCTATAAATTCAGTGAGGAGAGCGATCATTCGCGGCAGATTAATCTCCGCAGCTGATTAGCTCAGAGTGCTGCGACCGGGAATTATTCAGAGTTCGATGTGACGTAATCCCCTGTCAACCCCTCGCACAGAACGGGGCCCTACGGTGATTAATGGGGCCCAAAATGATGTCGATAATGATGCAGTTGACGGATTCACGTTGTCAGGGAGAGTGTAATCGTGAAATGTCCCCCTATTAGGTGAAACTTGCACATATGTGTTGCAGTAAGATACCAAAGGTGGGTGAATCCAAGAATATATCATACAGGATGATGATCAAAATAAAAAATAAAATATTTTAAAGATTTAATATGAACCATCATTTGAATTTAAAGAACCTAAAGTAACTCATAGTTCACATTGCTATAGCCCGATTAATTAAATTCATATCTCACTCAATATGTGAGTTAAAATAAATATCTACGAAATTGAAATTAATGAATATTTCGTTGGAGTTATATATGCATTGAAATATCAGCTCTAATTCTCTAAAACGATTATGGCTACTATATTCGTACCTCACATTGCTAGAGGAAGATTAATTAAATTCATAGCCGAATCACTAGTAAAACTAAAGTATATATCTATGAAGATTAATATTGATGAATAATTTGTTGGAATCATATCCACGAAAATATCAGCTCCTAAATCTCTAAACCGATTATAGGGAATATATTCGTATCTCACATTGCTAGAAGACGATTAATTAAATTCATAGTTGACTCAATAAGTAAAGTATAATAATTATCTCAAAAGATTGAAATTTATGAAACTTTTTGGAATCATGTGCATTGAAATATCCGCTCTAATTCTTTAAACTGACTATCCTGATTTATATTCGCATCTCTCATTTTTTTCCGAAGCAATTATCTAAAATAATTATCTATGAAAAATTAAAATAGATGAATATTTTTGAAATCATACTATACATTAAAATATTAGCATCTAACCCTCTAAACCGATTATCACGAATATATTCGTATCTTAATATGAATATTTTTTAAATAATTTTATGCAATTACTTATTTTATCACAGTGAAATGTTTTGTTGAATACGATACCCTATACAATATAACAGCACAAAAATAATAAAACATGTATCCCTTTCCCTAATGCAGAAATTCAAAACAATTACCGACTGTTAATTTAATCCGACTTACAATAACTTGTTGACCACTTCACTACCGTGATCAAACACAATTCCGGTCCGGAGATATGAATTGCGATTCGGATTTGCCATGAACGGTCCGTCTATAAATTCAGCGAGCAGAGCGATCATTCGCGGCCGATTCATCTCCGGCGCTCATTAGCTCAGGTGCTGCGACCGGGAATTATTCAGAGTTCGATGTGACGTAATCCCTTGTCAACCCCTTTGCACAGAACGGGGCCCTACGGTGATTAATGAGGCCCAAAATGATGTCGATAGTGACGCATTTGACGGATTCGCGTCGTCAGGTGGGAGTGTAATCGTAAAAATGTTCCCCTATTAGGTGACACCTGCACATATACTTTGCAGTATGACGTCAGAGATAGGTAAATCCTAGAGTTTATCATACAGGTAACATTACTGCAGTTTACATCCCTACATTTACATCTATTCATTATATCCATAGTTTACCTTACTGCAGAACAAGCATTTAAATTCATAGCCGACTAACTTAGTAAACTAAAATAATTATCTATTGAAATAGAAATTTATGAACCTTTTGTTGGGATCATATGCATTAAAATACATACTCCTATTTCTCTAAAACTCTTACACAGAGTATTTGCGTATCTCACGTTGCCGAGTATATGTGTATCTCACGATTAATTAAATTTATAACCGCCTCACTAGGTAACTAAAATAATTATCTATGAAAAATTAAAATTTACGAATACTTTGTTGGAATCATATGAATTAAAATATTAGCGCCTAATCCTTTAAACCGATTATCCGATTATATAAATAATGTTTTTATAATAAAAAATATATATCAAGAAAATAAAAATAATATTTTACATTCTGGAGGAAAACAAATAAAAAATTGAATTGTAGAACATATGAGTTTATGAAGAAAAATTCTTAGTCTTATTAAAGCATATTTGATATAAATTTTTAAAACATAACCATTTTTAAAATAATATAACAAAGTGTTTATTATAAATAGAGTTTTGAAATAAAAATTTTCTTTTAGTATAAGAGGAATTTATCCTATTTGAAAAAAAATTGAACTTTTACTTATTTTATTTAAGTGGGAAATGATTTATTGCAGCTATAACATTAGGTCCTATGCAACATAACAGCACAAAATGATAAGACATGCATCCATTTCATTAATGCAGAAATTCAAAAATCAACTATAAACAGCTAATTTATTCAAGCTTACAACTTGTTGACTATATTACTACCATGGCTAAACGTAATTCCGGTCCGGAGATATGAATTGAGATTCCGGATTTACCGTGAACGGTTCGTCTATATATTCAGCGAGCAGAGCCATAATTCGCGGCAGATTCATCTCCGCCGCTAATTAGCTCAGGTGCTGTGACCGGGAATTATTCAGAGTTCGATGTGATCTAATCCCCGTCAACCCATTGCGCGGAACGGGGCCCTACGATGATTAATGGGGCCCGAAATTATGTCGATAATGATGCAGTTGACGGATTCGCGTTGTCAGGTGGGAGTGCAATCGTGAAATGTTCCCCCTATTAGGTGAAACTTGCACATGTATGTTTCAGTAAGACCCCAGAGATGTGTGAATCTTAGAGTTTATCATGCAGGAAAGGATAAATATATTTATAACAAGTAATAAAAAAAAAAAAATTTATGTCAATTCCTACTTTTTTCACTATATTGCAGAAAGTCCTTCATAAATAATTTTCTTTCATTTTTTTCACTTTATCTGGGGCCATCTATTGTTAGATATATGCAACTTAAATCTAAAAAAACTGAAATTAATTAATTAAATTTAATTACGGAATTAACGTTTGAAAAGAACTGTATTAACATCCAGTGTCATTCACTACAAGTTCAAAAAAAAATGTATTTGAACCTGAGTGGATGAATAAAAAGTATTTTATGAACGATTGAAAATTTGAACAAGATATATATAGGGAGAGTGGGAGCTAATAGAAGGATTTGAAAAAAATATATTATAATGGTCTCCATCAATCTGCTTAATGAACCTATGGTAACGCATAGTTTACATTGCTAGGACGATTAATTAATAGGCGACTCATTAAGTAAACTAAAAATATTTATCTATGAATAACAAAGTTTATAGATGAATAAATAAATTGATTTATAGATAAATAATATAATTTTTAGATGATTAACAAAAATTTATAGGTAAATAAATAAATGTACAGATAAATAATATAATTTTTAGATAAACAGCAAAAATTCATAACTTTAATATTTTCTATTGGGTTATTCTCAATAAATGTTTGTTTAAATTTTGTTTCTGGTAAATTGTTTTCGATTGACAGTTTATGATAAATAATCTTTATTAAAAAACAAATAAAATATTATTTAACAACAAATGCAAATATCTTACTTAATGAATGTTGACATTTATTTCCTAATTATCACGGAATTATTTTCTCTATTGCACTATTCCTAAATTATTTTATTTTCAATTAGTATAATTTGTATTTGATAATTAAAAGGAACACTAAATGGGCTATAAATGGATCAGGCTTCATTGCAAAACACTTTAAACTTTAGCTTTATCAGATAATTTAATTGCTTCTTTTTAGAAAATTATAAAAAAAATACTAAAAATAACTATATTTGAAGCCTCTACAAGGAAACTTTGCAACAATTCAAGCAGGTAGAATTAATGTTGCCACAAAAAAAAAAAAAAATTAAGAAACTTTTACCATTCCAGTAAATTAATTAATATCACAAAAAATTGAAATCTTATGCTTGCTTAATTCCTACTTCAGACAGACACGCCAAATACTTGTTATACAAATGATAAATATAACGGTAATTAAATGGCCCCATTAAAAAATAAATAGCACCATTTTTAATTTTTTTGTATATCTTTCCATTGCAGAGAATTTTTTTATTTACTTGAATAAAGAATTGTTCGTAAATACTTTCTATCGTATACTTCTTTTGTTACGTGAATATTTCTAAATATATTTTTTTAAAAACCGGATAAAGACTTTACCATTATTTAAATCGAGATTTAAGAGGCTATTTTCTTCTCTAAATTCTATACTTTGGTACATTGGTATTCTTTACTTTAAATGAGGTTCCTAATTTATTATAAGAAAAGTTGGGAATGTATGAATAAAATAAATATATAAAAGCAAAAATGTATACATAATATATTTGTAATATAAATATATATAACAATTTTTGCCTACAGTATCGTCGATTTATGTAACTACGAATTACAGAGTTGCAATACATTTCAAAAATACAATTTTTATTAACTTGCAACATAATATATAAACCGTTTATATAAATTAAAATAAAGTTTTATTAACATTTTAAAATCAGAATCATGTTATTCAATTATAAATATTTCAAAAGGTTAAAGGTTAATTAAAATATCAGGATCTAAGGTGGCGCTTTAGTTACCATTTTGCTTTTCATATATATATATTGTAAGGTCTCGGCATATATTAGACCAATAATGCTTTTAAGAAGAGGGCCACTTACAAGTTCATGGGAAATTTTAACTTTTATTTGCAATCACTATATATATATTTATATATTTGAATGTTTTTTAAAGACTATTTCTTAGATATTTTTTTGTCGAGTTATTTTTACAACCTACAAAATTTATTTTAATTAGTATGTTTTTAATTATTCCATAGAATTAAATAAAAAATTAACGCAAAAATGAACGTAATATTTTAGGTTAAGGTTATTTTTCTTTTCGTTGTAGATTTTCGGAGTGCATTGGTCGTGCAGCGACCATAAACATCCGTCCTGGAAAAAAAATAGGGTTCTTGCCGATTGGTCTAAGCTCATTTCCAGTGGGAAAATTTTTTTTTTTAATCTATAGAAAAAGTAGATAATTAATTGAATAATAATTACAAATAAACAAACTAGTTAGAAATATGAGATCCAAGTACAGAAGGAAAGGGTAAAATTACAAAATGAAAGCATACTGTGGTAAAAGAAAGTGAAAAGTTAATAAGAGAAACTGAGCAACGCCGTGATGAAAACCAGACATCCATTGCGGTACAGAGTAAGATTATTTTTATCATGGATTAAGAAAATAATATCTTTTTGAAAAATAAAATATTGGTAAATATATGTCTTATGTCTGCAATCAATACTAAAAAATCTCTTTTTCTCAAAGAAATTTTGCGAAAATATTTTTATGATATGAAAATTTCACTTTTTGTGAGGAGTAAACAATTTATTTAAAAATAATTAGTTAAATCTTACATTTAAATTTTTAACTTTTGTTTTAAATATTTTTTTCATTTAAGAAAACTTATATGAAAATTAAGTATATGCAAGAACTATTAAATCTTAGCATCCCAA